>VZQC01009807.1:230370-353114 GCA_009823505.1 Rhizomys pruinosus
ATGGGCCCATTCATTTCTCACTGTCCTGTGCTGGATTTTTTAATAAGTCAAGTGTCACTTCAGACTCTCTAGTCTGTGCCATTGGCTATTTTATCTATACTCAAGCCAAAGTCACACTGAACTAATGTGGTGTATGAGAATATAATTAATTGTAGCTTTCAACAGATTTTGATATCTAGTACTGATTCTTCTAGCCTCCTCCTCCTCCTCTTCCTCCTCTCCTCCTCTCTCTCCGGTCCTCCATCCTACCTCGCCTTCCCTTCCTCCTCCCTCCTCTTTTTTTTCAAAAAAAAAAACTTTGGAGAAATGGTTCAGCAATTAAAAGCATGACCAAAAAAAAAACAAAACCTTCGCAGCAATTTACCGATATCAAATTAAGACCTGGGGGTACATAGTTCAACAGTAGACACCTGGTGTAGCAGGCATGAGGTCTTGTGCTCATCCCTAGCAATGCAAGAAAATAAAACAGTTGATCTAGTAGTTTAAATTAGATTTAAATTAGAAAATATGGCAAAATATTTTGTATTTGTTAAAATTACCTATATAAAGATTTTTACCAAAACCCAAGAAAAACTGTTTTAGTTTTTAGACAATGATAGTAATTTTGTCTAAGCATTTTGTATGGATAATGGATAATTTGACTGAAGTATCATGATCACTACATCAGATCTAAACAATAACTCTTGTCATTTGACAGTAGAGAAAATGCATTCAAAGATTATTTATTATGCTCGGGGGCTTGGAGATGGTCCAGCGGTTAAGACCACTGCCTGCTTTGTGGGAAACACCTGGGTTCAGTTCTGAGGACCCACAATAGTGGCTAACAACCTCAAACGATGGTTTTTCCAGGGGATCCAATGCTTCTTCTGCCTCTGTGGGCATGCATGACAAGGTACACTTACATCCATGCAGACAATATGCACATACAACACACTACAATTAAAACTACTTCTTTATTTTTTTTCAAAAAAAAAAAAAAAAAAAAAAAAGATCATTCATAATAAGAAGCCAATTTAGCAAGCAGTGGTTGTGCCCAACCCACACAGCAGGGTCCCACCATCCAGCTGGGGGTCTTGGACGTTCAACAGTTGATCAAATAAGTGTCCATTCTATATTGCTGTAGTTTCATCACTCATAATCCGCCCAGCGCCTTTACATTCTACCACACCTCTCGCCCGCATTGTTCCAGTAGCTTAGAAAAGGGGCACAGGTGGACAAAAAGCAAAACAGTCTATATTCTGGAGCTGTCTTGTTTGGACTCTGGTCAATTTCTGCTGTTTCCTTTCATGGGCTGACAGTTTGTCTAGATTAACCTTACCAACTACTAATGAAGCACAAGAAATTAGAAAGAAAACAAAAGAACACCAAATATTGGGAGACTGGGAGGAAAGGAAACACTCATACGACCTGGTGGGAATGTAACCTCTACACTATGGAAGCAGTGTGGAGACCCTTAAAAGACTCAAATAGGGGCTGGAGAGATAGCCTATCGGTTAAGAGCACCGACGCTCTTGCAGAGGACCGTGTTAGATTCCCAGCACCCAATGGCGCTAAAACCGTCTGTAACTCCAATTCCAGGGATCCAGTTCCAGGGGAATCCGAGAGCCCTCTTCTGGACCTCCGCGGCATGGCACGACTGGTCACAAACCTTACGTCAGACACTACATTCATACACATAAAAAAATAAATAAATAATAAATAAAACTTAAAAAAGAAAACATCAAAAAAAAATAAAAAAAAAAAAAAAAAATGACTGCAAAATGGGGCTGGAGAGAGTGGTTCAGTGGTTAAGAGCCCACCGACCGCGCTTGCAGAGGACCCGGGTTCAATTCCCAGCACCCACATGGCGCTAAGAACATCTTTAACTCCAGTTCCGGGGGAATCTGATGCCCTCTTCTGACCTCCAGGGCATTGCACGACATCGGGTGCACCAACCTACATGCAGCAGTACATCATACACATAAAAAACTAAATGACATGAAAAAGCAGGTTTTAGAAAAAGGAACTCAAGAAATGATTACAATCACATATCAGGAAAAAAAAAAAAGACTCAAAGATGACCTACCACCTGACCCAGGCGAGTACCACTTCTGGGTATATACCACGAAGAAGTCCCGGGCACATCCTACTTGCAAAGAATACAAAAAAGAGGGCACTCTATGAAGTAAAATATGATGGAGGGCCATGCATCGTCTAAATCAAAAAGTAAGTACCAGAGAGGCTTAAGAACCCAACCCGGAGTGCCAAGCCTGGGCAACGTGACGCACATTGGATGAACAAAATGGGGATGGGGGGTACAATCTAACAAAGGGGGCAAGGGGGAGCTCTAGTGGGCAGTGGTAAAAGAAGATAACAGGGAGGGACATGGAGGACCGGGATTGCGAAGGTAAAGTGGTGAAAGGTAAAGAGAACGGAAAAAAAAAAGAACAAGAAAAAAGGCCGGGAAAAAATAGGGGGGGTGGAAAAAGGGTAGGGAGGAGAGGTGACGAAAAAGAGGGATAAAGGGGGATCGAGAGTAAACACGCAAAAAGGTACGGACAACAACCAGAAAAAAAAAAGAAAAAAACCACGGAAAAATGAAGAGGGGGGAGAAACCATAGAGTAATTATTATAAAACAAAAAAGAGTACAAAAAGGAAAAGAGAAACGGGGGGAGAAAGGGGGACAAGGGTAAGGGGGGCGCCTGCGGGGGGCAAAGAAAAGAAAGGGTGGGGTTAAAGGGTGGGAAGGAACGAAGAGGAGGGAATGGGGGGGGGTAGGCGTCTCAAAAAGCACACACTCCGCGACAGACCAGTTGTCAACCAATCAAAGCCGTCTCTTCACGGCACACCTGTGCTTGTGTATCTTTACATTTATTGGGTTCAAAGAGGTAAGGAGGGATCCGGGGCCAAAAAAGGGCTGGCCGTGGGAGGGGGGGAGGGGGGGAAAAGCAAGATAACAAAGAATTGCTTGGTTCTAGGGGGAGCGGATGGTTGAAATTCGCGAGTCGGATAGGGTCGGGGAATTGGGCGCGAGGGGGAAGGAAAGGGGTGAGGCTGAAAAATGACCGAGGAGGGGGAAGGCGGGAAGGATGGAAAGGAGTGGGGCGATCGAGGACTGAGGGGGAAGGGCACAGGCGGGGAGGTTACGGGAGGGACCCTTCATTACCGGCGAAACGCAGTGAAGTTCACTATCCCCTCTTGTTGTGGTTTTCCCTTTCTTGGTCGCTTCCGTCTGAGTGGTGGTCTGGGCTATCCGGGTCTACGAAACCGAGTGTTACCGACAATTGCCCCGTTGATTCCTGAGGTCCGTAGACACCAGGGAAGGTGCTCGTTTACCGGACAACTGTAGAACCTACCCAGTTTACGAGAAATTCGGGACATGAAGCAAGGAACACCAGAGTTGCCGGTCTGGTACCATATATGCCATCTGGACGTCTGTTGGGGCGTCCCGGTCCACCAATGAAGGCACCACACCGCCACAAGAGAACGAGGACTGAGAGGTCCGGGAAGCCCTGTGGTTAGTCACAAGCGTATACCAAAAATCAGTCTGCCCCCCCCACAATAAGCCGGGTCTGGACAGGGGAAGAAACACCCATAGTATCGGGAAAAGTGCCTAAGGAAGAGAGCGAGAGGCAGGACGGTAATGGGCGGATGCCATGGACCCGGTAGGGTGGGGTAGGGAGAAGGGAAAGGAGAAAAGATGGTGCGTAAGGTTGAAGACTGAAACCACAGGAATGCCGGTCTGGAAAAGCAAATGGGGGGGGGATGCATGGCACAGGGGCGAAGCCTAAAAAGGAAACAAAAAGGTGGCGGTGGATGACCTAACACACGGGATTGCTGTTATTCGGAAACACGACAAAACCAGTGGAAACGTGAAGAACGTAAGAAGGCATTGAGGTGTAAAGAAGAAAGGAGAGTTACAAAGCATTGATTTCCAGAATATATAAACTACTCAAAAAACAAAGAAAAAAGAAAACAAATGACCCACTCAATAGATGGAGCAAAGAACTGAACAGAGACTTCACAAGTGAGGAATTAGAGATGGCTGAGAAACACCTTAAGAAGTGTTCAACATCACTAATCATTAAGGAAATGCAAATCAAAACCACTTTAAGAGATCATCTTACTCCAATAAGACTGGCTAGGATCAAGAAAACAAATGATGCCAAGTGCTGGAGAGGTTGTGGGGAAAGGGGAACACTCATCCACTGCTAGTGGGAATGTAAAATCATACAGCCACTATGGAAAGCAGTGTGGAGAACCCTTGGAAGACTTGAAATGAACTTGCCACCTGACCCAGCCATACCACTCCTGGGCATGTACTCTCAAGACTCACCCCACGGCAGAGATACATGCACGGCCATGTTTATTTCAGCTCTCTTCACAATAGCAAGGAGCTGGAACCAACCCAAATGCCCCTCAACTGATGAGTGGATAGAGAAAATGTGGTACATCTACACAATGGAGTATGCAGCAGTAAAGAAAGATGACATCATGAGCTTTGCAGGAAAATGGCTGGAGCTAGAGGACATCATGCTGAGTGAAGTAACACAGTCCCAGAAAAACAAACAATGAATGGTATCCCTCATCTGTGGATGCTAGTGCCAATTACCTAGTTGTACCCAATCTATTTCCTAAAGAGTAGTGTCTAGGAAACATACCTCTCCATGATTGAAAAAGTAGCACACTACTGTAATCAGACCTCCGAATTGAAAAAAAAAAATTTCCTATTAACAATAAAAAAAAAGAAAAACACTCAGAGGAAATGTTTAACAATTAAACTCATTTTTACCTGACCTGTCAAATATAACGACATTCAATCATCAAAAAAATAATAATAATAAAATAAAATGTGACAAGTAACAAAAAAAAAAAACCAAATAAATTATGGAGGGTTACACAGTGAATAGCAGAACTAGAAAATGAATCTTAATCTGAACACTCATGAAGAAAAGCCAAAATTTTAGACATGTATGTTTTACATGGAACACTTCTTTTTTTATTTGTGTATATGCATGTATGTCTTTGTATGTGCTACATTTGTGCAGGTGCTTGTAGAAGTCAGAAGAAGGTATGGAATCCTCTGAAGTTGGAGCTACAAGTGGTAATGAGACACTGAATGTGTAATGGGAACTGAACTTGGGTCCTCTGGAAGAATACCAAGCACTCTTGATCACTGATCCATTGCTCCGATCACTGATCCATTGCTCCAGCCCCATGTATTTTTTAAAAAGCATTTAGAACAAAAATATTTCTAAAATTAATTGAAACATCATCTTTTGCTTAAAGAACACAATTACAAATTTCCATTTCAACTTATGGTCATTATTATGAACATTAAACCATTATATAATATGATCCTAGGTCTCTAGCATAGTTCCAGGATTATTAAATCCCAAGGAATGACAGTTAGGAGATTCTAGCAATTATCAAGGCTGAAATTTCAATACAGAAGTAAATGATGAAACGATGGAGAAAAGGTGGTCCAGACTTGAGACAGCTCTAGGAGGGAGTGATGTAATGATTCCTGGAGGCTGCTGGAAAGGCTCACACCTCAAGCCCTGAGCTGCCTCCTTGAAATTCGAAGTCCAAGCCAAATGAACACATAACAGAGTCCCTAATCTGCTCGCCCACCGGCAGGAATAAGGGCAGGTAGGAAATTATACTCTGATAAAAGAAAGGCCCAATAGAGAAAAGAGAGAGAGAGAGAGAGAGAGAGAGAGAGAGAGAGACAGAGACAGAGACAGAGACAGAGACAGAGAGAGAGAGACAGAGAGGAAAGGGAGGGCATTCTCCTATAAAGAAGTCAACCTGAGAAGTTTCAATTAAATTTAGAAACAAATAAAAGCCCTATTTGCCTAAAAGAAGGGTCAAGAATTATGAGTTATGTATTATAGGCTTTTTGAAGAAATTTGGTAATATGAAAGATCAAGTTAAAAGCAAAAATAAGTAAAAATTAAAAATAATGAATCATTTAACTTTAGAAAAAATTATTTAGATAGAATATAAAAAAATTTAAAAACAGACAAAATTCTAGTTAGTTCTAGAGAGAGTTGGAAGATTATCATTTACAGATAACAATCGAGAGGCTATGAAGAAAGGAAAAACATTTAACCTAAAGAGAACTTTCAGAAATTAAAAGCGTGACTGACAATTAGAAAAAGAACCTGTGAAAGTGTTGAAAGATAAAAAATCTATGAAATCTCTGGAAAGAAGAAAAACAGATGGAAAATCTGAGCCAAATGTGAAAAGAGAAAAATATGAAATAGAAAAGCACTTCAGAAAGTCTAACAGACTAAAAAATGTTTTAAAATGAACTGACAGAAAATATTGTGGGAACCAGTCATAAAAAACAGGATACAGAAGGCAGTCTTCCAGATGAGTCAGATGACACAGACCGGTGCTGAGTGACAGGATCAGCACCTCTGGAAGTTCAGCAGACCACAAGAAGAGAAGGAGAAAGAAACAGAAAAAAAAAAACCAGACCATCCAGTACTAAGGATCAGAGAGCGTGAACTTCCTTATGGATCCCGTGATTTACTGAAGCACTACAGCGTAAAGACAGGTCTGGAGTTCAGGGGCGATGTACAAAATGAAAATTAACCACATACAGAAATAATTCACACAAGATTTCCATTGGGTCAGTGGCCGTAATCCCTACTTTTCTTTATAGTAAGATAAAATATGCAGATTAATTTTTAATTCTTTTTTTTTACATAGTCAAAAGTTCCCAAGTTGGTCTCCATGTTCTGTGATAGGCACTACAAGTTGTCTTTTACACTAAACTTTCATAATTATAAGTGCCATAAATAAAAGCAAGGGATAGAGGTTTGTAAATGACCCTACAGTTTTCATTTTTAAAAAGGTACATTAATTTAAATGGGAAGGTGGAAATTAAAACATATTTGAGACATGCATAAGGAAGAAAAACTTAGTCGGTAATTTGTTAAAGGAGTTATATAAATGAAGAGTATGTGTTTTCCAGGTTTCTGGACTATATAGTTGCACAGTGATAGCATTAACAGGAACAAAGATGAACTTTGTTAAAAATAAGCACAAATTTATGCAAATTTTAAGGAAAATTTCATTAGTTTGGAATCAGAAGAGATTTATTTTCTAATATCAGTTTTTACTTCCCTTCTCTATATTTCTTTTTCCTCAGCTTTGAAAAAGTCATTTAGATTCTCTTCATGATTGTCACCCATATTAATGAATGAAATATTTGCTGGATTAAAAGATAGGTTGGTAGCAGGCGAACAGCCTCTGTGTGCAGTGTCGCTGTGCCTTTACCCTGGTGGTCTCAGCAATCTTGTCATCTCAGAGAGGCAGGGACCTGATGTTAAAGTCTTCCTACTTTAACATTCCTTCTCTGGACACAGTTCCTAAATGGTCAAGACCCAGGATTTCTGATCCACTGGAAAATATTTAGATTCTCTTATATTCTTAGACTAGGAAGTCACGTGTGTTCTCCATTGTGGCCACAAAGGAACACACTGAAGGGATATTTGTAACAGCCTTCATGCTCACAAATCATTTCTATGTGTCTGTGAACTGGGGTCAATGCTCCTGCAATGCGGTCTCAGCACTGTGGCAGGATCCCCCTGGGCATTTATGTCGGAGCCACATCATTTTATATTAAGTCTTTCCTCTCTCTGCAGAAAGATGTCATTTTCTCTCCTAGCATGTTTACCACACCTAAAAAGATGAAACTCCTCCTACTAGTGAGGCAGCACTGTAGTCACTCACTCAGGGCATTACCCAAGCCCTTACCACTCACTGTTATCAATTGAACTCTTTTCCCTTGTATCTCTTTCAGGGCTACCAGAGAAAATATAGAATATTCAGTTAAATTTGTGTTTCAGACAAACAGCACAAAAGGTTTCAGGATGTTTCAAATACTGTGCAGATATATTTATTCTAAAATCATTAATTTATCTGAAATTTAACTGGGCATCCTACATTTTTTTTTTTTTTGTCTTTTCGAGACAGGGTCCCCTTGTAGCCCCAGCTGTCCTGGAACTCACTCTGTAGACCAGGCTGACCTTGAACTCACAGAGATCCACCTGCCTCTGCCTCCCGAGTGCTGGGATTAAAGGTGTGTGCCGGGCTGGAGAGATGGCCTAGCGGTTAAGAGAGCCGACCCCTCTTACAGAGGACCCAGGTTCGATCCCCAGCACCCACATGGCGGCTGAGAACCCTCTGAAACTCCAATTCCAGGAGAACTCCAGTTCCAGGGGAATCCGAGACCCTCTTCTGACCTCCGCGGCATTGCACGACATGAGTGCACAAGCTTGCATGCAGACAGTACATTCATACACATACAGAAATAAATAAAATAAAAAATTAAAGGTGTGTGCCACCACACCCAGCTTTTGCATCTTACATTTTTATTCAGTAAACCTGGTAGCCCTCCTCTCTGATAAAAATCCTTAAAGAAAAGGTATACATCTTGTTCACATGTGTCTCTACTGTAAGCACAGCATCTTCCCATACTAGATATTTAAGTTCTTGCTGAAACAATTAATACAAAAGTGCTCAAAATAAGACAATATGTTTGCAAAAAGTATTTTAAATTTAGTATCCTAAATGTTAAAAGACTCATTGGATGAAGCCAAACTATGATTATAGTAGATTTTATCCTAGGATGATCACACACAAATTTTAAGTTTGTAAACATACATGAGAAAAAATATTATTCTCAAATTCATTGTAACTCCCTTAGTGCCTGCCAATGGGAATGGTCAAATATGTTTGTGTTACTATTTCTGAAAGAGTAAAAATATCTGACTGAGTGGGAGGACTGTGGAAACTCAGTTCAACTGAGAGTTTTTATTCTTTTGTAATGTTTTCCCTTGATACCAGGGACTGGTAGTAAAGTACCAAAATGGGCTAATTTAACAGTAAAATCAAACTGTTTTCCAAAGGAAATCAAACTTTAAAAATATTTCCATCTATTTAAAAAGCACACTGAATGGGGTGGAGAGATGGCTCAGCTGTTAAGAGCACTGGCTGTTCTGGCAGAGGACCTGGCTTTGAACCCCAACACCCACTGGCAACTCCAATTCCAAGAGATCCTACGCCCTCTTCTGACCTCTGCAGGTACTGCAGGACACAGCTGCACTTACATCCAGGCAGGCAATACACTCATCCTCATAAACTAAAAATAATAAATGAAATTCTTGAACAGCACATTGAAAAGATCTCATCATAGAGTATGTAACATTGATAATCATTAGGAGCTGCTAACAAAAATCTAAAACTGCCATTTGGGTCACCTTTGATTGTATTCATGTACATTTTCTCATTCTAAAAGTGAAAAGACTTGGTTTTTAACTTTCAAATAAACTTTTTCTGCCTGTATCTTCCAGACAGTTGGAATAATTTCAGAGTAGAAAGGCTTGTATCCAGTTTTGCACAGATGGTACACTTGACATGTTAGAGCTGGGACTGCTTTCCCGGACTGTGCTCCCGTACAATGTGTACTGAACACAGCTATTCAGAACTGCAGTGTTGTCATTGTTTGACTTATTTTATGTTTGTGTGTTTGTTGGGGGAGGGGGTAAAGTACACCTGAGTGCTGGTACCTGAGGAGGTCAGAGGCATGGGATCGCCCTGGAGCTGGAGTTACAGGTAGCTATAGCTTCTTGCTGTAAGTACTGGGAACTGAACTCAGGTCCTCTCCAAGAGCAGGGCATGCTCTTAACTACCAAACCATGTCTTCAGCCTTTGCAAGTGTTCTCGTTTGCACATATTATCAGTCCAGCCTTGTTAAGAAGATGCACGGTATATGGACCATATCCATAAATCATTCGGATTTAACTTGCAGGCCAAGTCTGCAATCAATTTTTGAGGTAATTCTGCATCTGATACTAGAAATGCTGAGCTAAAAGAGTTAAAATTTCGGCTCAGAAAGAGTGGTAATGCGTATATGTAAATAAACTCACACCTGTACTTGAGAACAAGGAATGTGCTTCTCTCTCCTCCCTTGCATGCCACAGAACTAGATGGAATCTAAAAGACACAAATTATAAGTCTTTTTAAAATTTTATAATTCGACTTGTCTATTACAATGTAAGATACAGTAGTACCAAGAAGCTCTATCTGAGGAATGGAGGGTATGAGGGCCAACGCAGAAAGCTTGTATGTAGAAGGAGCCAAGCTAATTAACTACTGCCCTATTTCCTAGGCACATGAGGAAAGTGGTTACTTGTGCTAGAGAGGATGGAGGGGTGCAGAGTGGGTCAGAGAGAATCAAGGATGAGTCATAAGCATGTGCTTACGAGGCTTGAGATGAATGACGTGCATCCCAAAGAGCAGGCCTTGCTGCTGTGCTTCCCCCTCTCACTGAAATCTTTCCCACCTGGTGCAAAACAGACAAGCAAGGCAAAATCCATGCTGTAAAGGAAAGTGAGCAATCTGTAAGGAGATGTTTAAAGAATGCGAGCACATAAAACACACAGCGACTCACAGCGCTTATAACGGGTGAAACAAAGCTACCTGAGAAATCTAAATAGAGTTTGATGTCTTTAAGGGAAAAAAACTTACCAGTCTCAGAAAAATCAAGATAATAAATTCCAATCGAGGTCATAGAAATTAGAAACATTTTGTTGTTGAAATGAAAAATTCAAGAGATGGTATGAAAAGTAAAACTCCTCCAGTGAAGACTGATATAGTAAGTCAGAGGATGGCAAAGAATCCCCCACCAAAAAGCATGTCAAGAATTAGAAGGAGGCTGGAGAGGTGGCTCAGCTGTTAGGAGTGTGTTCTGCTCTTGCAGAGGACCAGAGCTCAGTTCCAGGCACCTTATATCAGGGAGCTCATTAACTGCCTGTAACTCCAGCTCCAGGAGAATGGACACCCTCTGGGGACCCTAGGAGCACATGCACCCATACACGCACTCACATGTGCAGTCAAACATGCACCCACACATACACTCACACACACACAACTACCCACATATAAACAACTAAAAATAAAATAAACCTTTTTTAAAAAAATCAGAGAGAAGCCAGGCATGATGTCATACACCTGGAGGCAGAGGCAGTGGCTCTTTGTAGAGCCTGCCTGGTCTACAGAGTGAGTTCCAGGGGAGCTGGGGATACACAGAGACGAGAGAGAGAGAGAGAGAGAGAGAGAGAGAGAGAGAGAGAGAGAGAGAGAGAGAGAGAATGAATATATCTGAAAATAGGAACAGATTGAATTTATTGGACACCATAGACATAGCATCTTAAACCAAGAAGGGCAGAGTTCAGATATTAAAAGGTCTACTAAGATCCAAATGAGAAACAAATGAATATTTCATATACGTTATTTCACAGCCCAGAAAATTGTGTGTGGGAGGTTGGGGGGGATCCCAAGGGCTTCCACATAACAAAATCACCCACAAATGACCCAGAATCAAATTATTCCAGTTTTCTTAGAAACTCCAGAAGGTATATGAAAAACAAATCAAAGTTTCAAGGGAAAGTTACCTTGACCCAAGAGTATGAATCATAGAAAAATGATGAATATAAAATTAAAAGATTTTGACATGCAGTAACTCAGATTATTTAGCACCCAAATTATTTTTTGTAAGAATTTATTGAATATGAATATATATACCTGCAAGAAAAAAGATAATTTCTTAAACTGATGTGGAATTCATAGTTGATAGACTGGCCTACCTACAGGTATGCATTTTTCAGCTCCACAAATGTAAATTTTACTATATGCAAATTTTACAGTAAATTGAAAAACTATGATCAAATATTGATCTCTAATTAGTGATATAAAAATGAAAGAATTGCATTAAACACATATTTTGGCAGATAAATAACATTTGCTTTTTACCTTGAAATATGCCAGTAGAATAAATAATTGGATACATATTTGATAATGCAAACATAAAACAAGATTAATAACAACATAAGCTGAAAGCAGCATTGTTCACATGGCCAGGAAGTAGTGGGTAGCAATGGCCCTCTACTAATGGATAAATATAATTTGATATATTATTCAGCAATGTAAAGGAATGGAATACTGTTACATTCCACAGTAAAGGTAAACCTTGAGAACAGTATGCTAAGTGAAAGGAACCAGACACAAAAGATCATACACATGACTGCATTTACATGAAATGTCCAGGGTGGGCTAATCCATGGAGAGAGAACAAATCAACTGAAGTATTTATAGAGTCACTACTAGGAATGATTTCAATGAATAATGTTGGGGTCTATGCTATCAACACATAATCTTTTAAATTGAGTAGAATTAGATCCACAGCTAGGTCCAAGAAAACTGGAAGATAACTTTATGATAACCCAAAACTGGACTGAAGTGTATAGTTCTAGCAGTGAGATGTCTGATACTCCCATTGTAAAATAATAAGATGTCCCACATAGTTCACAGATGCATATCCATGCATGGGCATGCAAAGACACAGACACACACAGACACACAGACACAGACACAGACACAGACAGACAGACAGACACACACACAGACACACAGACACACACACACACACAGACACACACACACACACACACACACACACAAATTCTGCTCCACCACCAGATGTAGAAAAGCAGACTAGAACAGGCCTGGACCTGCAGTTCCAAATAGCAGTCACTCCAAATAGAACTGGGGAAAAAAATCAGGCCATGCCCTCTCTGATCTGTTCCTTGAGACAGAGAACTGACACGTGCCTCTGTGGTGGAAAAAACAAGCCCAGACCGCCCCCTTGCAACTACACAATAATTATCTAATGCCTGCCTCAAATTCAGTGCCCCAAATCACAGAGGATAAGTAAGCCAAGTGATATGGAACTTGCTGTTGTCTACCCCCCCCAAAAAACCCTAAAATTTAGAGCCCCCATTGTTTGGATTATTTGAAGGCTCCCTTCAGAACCCCTACCCTGCTGCACATGGCCGTCTCTCCTAAGGCAGTTCTTCTACATTTTGAAAGGAAGGATCTCTCTCTTCAACACCTCCCCATGCTGTCCCTGGTATGATGCCTTATCTCTCCTAACTGATCTCCCACCTCAAGGCCCAATCTTGTCCACCACCCCCCCCACTGTGGTTGTGAGACTCTCTCCCAATAAAGTTCATCTTGAAGGGTAATTTCATGTCAACTCCTTTCTAAAACCTGCCGTTCTTTTCTTTTTTTTTATTTATGTATGCCTAGAGCTGGCCCAATTCAATTCTAAATTCACATTTAACAAGAGATTTAGTGTTGTTTTTTTAATGTATGTTTTGCCTGCGTATATGGAAGTGCAGTGCTCACAAAAGCCAGAAGAGGGCATCAGACCCCCTAGAACTGAAATTACTGGTGGTTGGGAGCTGGTGTGTGGGTGCTGAAAACTGAACCCAGATCTTCTGCAAAGAGCAGCCAGTGTTGTTAACTGCTGAGTCCTCTCTCCAGTCCTGAATTCACATTTTACCCATGTAGTTTTATCATTCTTCTTTCACTTCTATAAGGAAGGGTAGAAAACTAGAATTATTTCTTGAATGTTATTTCCTATTGAATGTACTGAAATGAACACTTATTTCCCCTTTCAGGAACCTAAGAGCCAGTGATTAAATGCTCCTAATCTTTCAATATCTATTTGTCAAAAATGATTTCTTATATTTACGGATCTGTGCAAAAATGCTGTCACAATTATTTCATTTGGCTCCTGTGGGGTGTTCCTGGGATGCAGCAAGTTGAGGGCTCAAAACAGGAATTCTGGAAGTAAGAAGTCTTACATTTCCCAAACCTACAGAGAGATACCATAACATTACAGCTATAAGGGCTTTAGATGCACTAACTGTTACTTTTAGGTGGCTAGACAAGGATTACCAGGCCTGGAGGCCATTGAGGACAGATCCCTACCTCATGATCTGCTTTGGACCCCTGAATCCCCTTTCACTGGTAATGCTAGAAAAGAAGTTACCACAATTGCCCCATAAGATTTAAAATACTGAATGAAAAGGTGAAGGTTTCAGGGCTTTTATGAAAGGCCTTTAAGGGAAAGCTACTTCTTCCTGGTTTTAAGAATGGATTGCTTATCGACCTCCAGGGCCAAACCTGCTTTGGACTCTAAGTCACCTCTGTCCTCTCAGAAGCTGCTGAGATTTTTCAGCTTGCTTCTTCTGTTATTTTTCTCTCAAACTATAAGAAGTTCCTTGAACTTCCTTCTGTGTGTTTTTATCAACAAGACTAAGAACCCATAAAAGGAACCCCTGGTTACCCCAGGGTGTTAGATTGTTCTAGTTATCAATGGGACATACCTGGGAAGAGGGGATCTCAATGGGGGAATTGGCTCTAGGATTGCCCTGTGTGTGTGTGTTTGTAAGACATTTTCTGATCATTAAGTGATGTGGGAGGGCTCAGCCTACTGTGGGTAGCACCATTCCTGGGATGGTGATCCTAGGATGTATAAGAAAGCAAGTTGACAAGCCAGAGGAGTGAGCCAGAAAGCAGTTTCTGCTTCTGGGTTCCTGTCTTGAGTCCCCGTCCTGATTTACCTCAGCGACAAACCATGACAGGGACCTGTAAGCCAAATAAGCCCCTTCTTATCCTAGGTTGGTTTTGGTCAGTGTTATATCACAGCAATAGAAAGCTAACTATCACACCTGATCACATTTGTCATAACATTTTAGAAACACTGTACTTCAGTTTAGGACAGTATAGTTAAAAAATAAAGACAGAGGATGAAAAATAAGAGGAGCAGTGTTCTGGTAATGTGGTGTGTTAGAAGTTGACTCTGTGTGACCCAGTGAAGGACAGGAGTTGGGATTTAAAAAAGAGAGTAGGGTGTTCCTATGAGAAAAGAAAAACCTGCAAAACATCTGAAGCACAAGAAGGGCAGTAGAAACTGTATAAAAATGAGGATACACAACACAGAGAAATGAAATAACCCCAGGTAAGATCTCCAAAAGCGTCCTCAGAAAGCACCCAAATGAGTATGACTAAGCTGTGGCGATGTGACCACGTTGTGGCTGGACATATTGTGGGTGAACAGAACCAGAGTAGCCCAGGCTGTGGAGACTGTGGTGGAGAGTGGGAGCCATCTCTCCAGTTATGTCACCAAGAATGTGAGTCTAGCCTGGAAAAGCACCGCACCCTCTCCACCCAGGCAAACCACAACCCGGGAACGGATATGTTCTGATCCTGGCATGGTCGTGGGGATGGGATCCAGCGCTCACAGGCAAACAAAAACATTCTCAGGAAAACAAACAGGGAATAGAACACTCAGCAAGGAAGACTGCAGGCAGCCTCCCACTCCTCTCAGAGTTTTGGTTACAGAAAGCCCCAGCACACCTGAGATGAAGCTGTACCTGGAGGCCCAGAGTCTCAATTAGAGAATTCTTGCAGAAAATGTAGTTTTCACATAAAAACTGCCGTCAGGAGGGAGGACAAAGTGATTTAACTTATTTAAATGACTGAGCCCAGCAGCAGTCCTCGACACCTGCAGAGCCAGCTACATGGGCTAGGAGAGAACACATTTATCCCAAATACAAAGAGATACCCTGTGATGTTACAGTATCTTCTATTTCATTTTATTTCTTATTTTTATTTATTTCATTTTTGTATTTAATTTTTTAAAAATATTTTATTTATATGTGTATGAGTGTATTGCCTGCATGTATATAAGTGTACCTGTGTCGGGCAATGCCCATGGAGTTAGAGGAAAGCATCAGAATCCCCTGGAACTGGAGCTATGGATGGTTGTTAGCTGCCATGTGGGTACTGGGAATTGAACCCAGGTCCTCTTCAAGAGCAACCAGTGCTTTTAACCACCGAGCCATCTCTCCAGCCCCTTGTTTTTAATTTCTTATTTAGTTTATTTTATGTATATGTGTGTGTGTGTGTGTGTGTGTGTGTGAGTGTGTATGTGTGTCATATGCATGAAGGCAGTTGTGAGCTACCGTGTGGGCGCTGGAATTGAACCCAGGTCTTCTGGAAGAACAAGTAGTCTTAACTGCTGAGCCATCTCTCCAGCTCAATTTTTCTTAATTTTTATTTTTTGAGGTAGGGTCTCCCTATAGCTCCAGCTGGACTGGAACCATGGAAACCATATAACCCAGCTGGCTTTGAAATCACAGAGGCCCCATGAGTGCAGGGGTTAAAAGTGTTTGCCACTCTGTGTGACTATTGATTGATTGATTGATTGATTGATTGGTATTTTTGAGACAGGGTCTCCCTTTAGCCCCATCTGGCCTTGAACTCACAGAGATCTGCCTCTCTCTGCCCCCCAAGTTCTGGAATTAAAGGCGTGCACCACCACACCAGGCTTTATTATTTATTTATTTTTTTTGCAGTTTGGGACTTCAATTGCTTATTTGTTTTAATTTCAGCTTGTATCTTGCCCGAATAGACTTTTATGAGCATTCCTTATTTTCTTCCATCTTGTCTTTCTCTATTACTTCGCATGTCTCTAACACATGCACTTTCTCTCTTTTTCATATTATATTCTCCTTTTCCCCTCTGGTCTCCTTTTTACTTCTTAAGAGTATAAATACTCCTCACCTGATGCAAAAAAAGAAAAGAGTATCAATACTCTTAGCTCTAAAATACAATGAGTTACATTTTCTCAGTCAGTTACATTTGTCACAGTGTTACTGCCTGAGGACATTATCAGGGACACAACTGAAGTACACCAGTGTGTCTATTGCAAGTTGCCCCCAGGACTGCTGTCAAACTATTGTATCTGTGGCTGTAGTCAATTTTCCCCATAAATATTAGTGGGAAACATAAACCCAAGTGAAGACAACTCAGCAGAAATAGTCACACAAAATAAAATAAACAAAAAGAGTGGGAAAAGGTAAAAATGAAAATAGGCTGCATCCATTCCAACAGATGTTTAAGACACAGCCCAAAACACAGAAATGCGAGAAAGCAATCTACTACGACACCTCCACAAGTTTACAGCTCCTAAACGCAAGGAAACAAGGACAGCTAGATATCTAAAGAGCCAGAAAAATATTTTAGAGTACCCTTTACATTTTTCTGTTTTTAAAAGTTTTGACAATTTCAGCCAGGTGTGGTGGCACACGCCTTTAATCCTAGCACTCGGGAGGCAGAGGCAGGCGGATCTTTGTGAGTTCAAGGCCAGCCTGGTCTACAAAGCGAATTCCAGGACAGCTGGGGCCACAGGGAGACCCTGTCTCGAAAAGACCCCCCAAAAAAGTTTTGGCAATTTCATACTTGTGTCCAAGGATCTATTTGCCCTGCATCACTGAGTCTACCCAGCCCAGTCCCACTTACCCGCTTCTTCTCCCCAGATAGAGCCCTCCTCCCATGACACCTTCCTCTTTTGTGTGTGGAGGTCTCTTGCAGGTGATCATGGCCACTGTGTGTTCATGATTCCAATGACCACATCACACCTAGAAAACAGATTTTCATAGAACTTCTCCCCATCCTCTGGCTGTTACTTCAGTTCCACCTCTTTTTCTGCAATGTTCCCTGATCTTTGGAGAAGGTGATATAGATGTTCCATTTAGTTTTGAACAACTCAACACTTATGTGTTCTTAGTACGTTGGCCAGTTATGAGCCTCTGCCTTGATTGTTGCCCATTGCCCAAACAGACGTCTCTGATCAAGGCTGAGACCTACACACTAATATTGATATAAAAATAAATATTCACAATGCAGTTTAACTACATATACATTTAGCAAAACATCAGTTGATTCCTCCAAAGGGTCCTCCTCACCATAGGTTTGACCAGGTTTAAAGTTTGAGCAGGCTTGTATTCCCTCCATAGGAATGGGCCTCAGATCTGGTCAGGGAGTTGATTACCTCCAGAATGTTTGTGCCACTATTGTACCAGTGTTTCTATCTTGTGTGGAAGGTCAGTATTATAGCATGAAAGGTCAATAGCTGGGTGAGAGGCTTGATAACTTTTCTCCCCCCAACAGCCTACACAGTGTCTTCCAGCACTATTGAACACTAGCCCGCATGGAGGACGCTTTCAACTCAGTTTCAGTTCACTTTTCAGTGCCCTACTTTTCTTTTTTTAATAAAGAACAAAAGTTTACTCAGCTTATAATTCTAGAAGAATTGGAAATACAAGGTCAGGGAAGCACATGTGGTCAAGCCTTCTTTCTGATGGGGCTCTGCAGAGTTCTAACAAGTTACAGGCTATCACATGGAAACAGAACAAGCTAAACATAATGGACTTTTATTTTAAAAATCAGTACCTTGATAATTCAATAAGCCATGAAAGGATTAATCCATTCTCTTCATAATACAGTCATCTCATAAAGGGCTTAACTAGGTTCACCTCTTAATATCTTATTACCACAGAGATTAAATTTCAAGACTTGATTGAGGATACCAAAATATAACAAGTCTTTAACATAGCATCCAGGAAGTGTAAGAGCATGTGCTCTTCTAAACCTTATTCTAAATGGGTTTCCTTTTACTTTCTGAGAGAAGAATGTTTCAACTTACTTCTTTTTATTTTATGTGTATGAGTATTTGGTGTGCATGCATGTATCCAGTGCCAGAAGAGGTCAGTCAGATCTGGAGCAGTTAGCCACCCTGTGAGTACTGGGAACCAAGCCCAGGTCCTCTGAAAGAGCAGCTGGTGCTCTTAATTGCTGAGCCATCCCTCCAGCAAGAAAGCAGAATTTTGAAAAGCACAAGAGCAGTAGATATGGACTCTGGGAGAGAGAAAGGAGAGGAGCATCATGGGATGAGAATCACCCAGAAAAAGCAGCATATTGCTCCAAAAAACCCTTGTCAAGCTCTTGATATTTACAGTTTCTGAAGGACTACAAGTGTCTTCATATCAGACAGTAGGTACTTCTTCCATCCCCAGCCTAAGCACAGACTCTGCAAGGATGAATAACTAAATGTAAAGATGTACGTTGCTTCCAGACCATTAAGCCACTCTTTTCTCCCTGTCATTATTCTTTACATCTGTCCGGAATCCCTGGACCAGATGACATAAATCCAGCCATGAATACAATCACATGGCAGAGACCCGTTCCACCCAGCAATTTCTCATTTAATCAAATTTTTGGAAATTTCATACAATATATTTTGATCATATTTAGATCCCTCACCTATCTGCACCCCTTTCTACTCCCTACAGATTTCATGTACTTTATTATATATAGTATATTATATTTGAGTCGTATTTGTGTCCCCAAGTGTCCTTTGGTATGACTCCATCCCCTGGAGCCTGGTTAACCTCCCAGAATCACACCCTTAAAGAAGATGGACTCTATCCGTCCCAGTAACTATCTAGTCCTGAACTAACATTCTTAGAGAAACAGAAAAATACAAGAGGCCTTGGAAGCGACAGAGGCTTTCTTGTCTCAGGTATGCATAGCTCAGAGAGCTATGATGTTGGGCAAATCCCTGGTCACCTGAACCATGCCAAGCCAGTAGCTTCTAGGTCCGTTGTTTCATGAACTCAATTTGAAGAATGAATTTCACAGACAAAAAGAGGGTGAGTTTAGAAAGGAGTTTTGTTATAAGACTATAGGCAGATAATCAAGAGAAAGAAGGAGGAACTTGGGTGTGACAGGAGAGGGTCCCTGAAATGTGGTACCACTGAAATGCTAGTCTATTGGGTTTTCACATTTCTTATGGCAGAATTGAGGGTGAGGCATGGAGATTGGGCTGGTCAGTCTGGTTGGCCCACCCATAGATGGAGGTTCTCCTCTAGCAGTTTGCGTGGTGCTCTGCCAAGCTATGAGAGGTAGCCTTCGGGGGAAATGGCCTCCAGGTCAGCTCCAGGTCTGTGGCTCCAAATCCAGTCTCCAAAGCATGTCCTGCTTTCAGCTATAGGGTCTTACCTTCAAGTTTTGAGAGACGATCAAGGGCTACGGCAACAGTCTGTGTAATTTGGGGAGTGTCTTGAACTACCTTGGCCAACAACTCATAGGAGTGTTTCTCCTGTGTGTCTCTGTTTCTTGTTATGTAGCCTTCAGCTATGCACATGGACTTGTGTAGAGATAACTGAATGTGTAATTTGTCATTAGGTTGTGAGACTCATATGATTCCCTCTGGTTTTTACTCCAGCTAGTTGGATTTACCTCTCCTCTCTCTCCCTGTCAACCCTCCCTTCAGGCCTTCCCCATTTAAACTATTCCCCACTGTTCCCTCCGTAATACCAGGCTCCTCTGGTTCCACCTCTTCTGAGCTCCTTCTTTCCCCAGATTTCCTTGTCTAGCCCTCTTCCCCTCAATCCCATTTACCCCCCAATGCTATGCATTTCTCCCTGAGTGTCACCTGTCTCTAGTTGTCTTTGTCCTCAGGTTCCCTCGCTCCCTTTACCTCCCTGCTTCCCTTCCATTTCCCTGGTTCCTGCAGTTACAGCAGGATACATGCTCACATAGAAGGATTTGATGCTAGGATCCACAAATGAGGGAGAAACTACATCGTTTGTTTTTCCTGAGTCTGTGTTACTTCACTTAGCATAACAGATTCTAGTTCTATCCATTTACTGGTCTAACAGAATTTCGAGATAAGGAATATGATTTTTAGATTTTGCCCCGAATTAAGTAGCCAGCCCTACTTTCCCTTGAGATCCTTGGTAATAGAAACTCTAAGAAATAATTTATATTTTGCAGTTTAAGAAATGTTGCTTGATCCCTTCCCCCCATCCCCCACCCCACCCCCCTGAGCAGGAGTTGTAGTCCTGAGTCAGAGTTGTGGTCTCCTGCGAACTCCATTTGTGGTCTGTGAGCCTGAACTGTGGTCCTCTCCTGTGAGCTGGAGCTGTGGCCTTCTTAGGTGACACTGAAGCTTTGGACCTTTACTGTGAGCCACAGTTCCACATGCCTCTGCTGTAGGCTGACTGATGGTGGAGCAGAGTACAGCATAAAGGATTTCCTGTTGTAGGTGGGACAGCAATCTTCTGAGTGACTACATTCTCTCCAGCCCTCCTCCCTGAGGTCTCAGGTTGTGCACGACAGAGGCTTTGCCTCTTATGCTGGGGACAGGGGAGTCTTCTGTTATCTGCAGATTCTGGTCTTGGAGAATTGAATCTCTAGAACAAACCTCCCAACTCCCCCAAGTCTCAGGTATGGTCCTCTCCACACATGGTTCTGAGTAGTCAGGCTTTGATGTTGGACCTCTCCCATTACCAGGCACTAAAGATGTTTTCCATTATATTTCTGTTATTCTTCTATAGCTCCAATATACCTTCATCTGTGCCCTAATTGAAATTCTAGAGATTAAAATCACAATCTAGGTAGTTAAAAAAAAATAGAAAGTACTATAATATATAAACTGATATAATCCTCAAAGTAAAAATATTTGATTATATCTTAGAATATAATTTTAAAATTCTATGTCTATTGTGAATTTAGAACATTGCTTACTGAAAAAAGCTATATCACCAAGCTTCAACAATAATGTGAAATTTGTCACTGTTCCTATAATGTTAGTTTGCCATTCACTCCCTTTCCAAATTCTCCAAATTATATATAAAGTCTTGCAATATAATCATGTTATTGATATACTTTTTGGTCTTTTGAGACAGGGTCTCCTTGCAGTTCCAGCTGGCCTGGAACTTACTATGGAGACCAGAATGGCCTTGAACTCACTATGGAGACCAGGATGACCTTGATCTCACAGAGATCTGCCTGCCTCTGCCTCCTGAGTGCTGGAATTAAAGACGTGCACCCCCATGCCTGACAATCATGTTACTTCTTAAAGAAAGCAATGATAATAAGTTTTTTTAAAGAGAAATGTTGCTTTAGTTTGCACTCCTTCCAGCAGTAGCTAAGAGTTCCCCTTTCTTCATATACTTCTAATTAGCCAATATGAATGGAGTAAGATGAAATCTCAAAGTGTTTCTAAGTTTCATTTCCCTGATGATTAAAGATGCTGAACATTTTAAAAAGTACTTCTCAGCCATTTGCATTTCATCTTTAGAGAACTCCCTGTTCAGCTCCTTGCCTCAATTTTTAATTGGATTGTTTGTTTTTCTGATGTTTAGTTTTCTGAGTTCTTTGTATATTCTAGATACTAACCTTACATCAAAGGTATTACTGGTTAAGACTTTCCCCAGTTTGTAGGTTGCCTCTTCACCTGAATGTGGGTGTCCTTTGGTGTACCAAAGCTTTTTAATTTCATGAGATGCCATTTGTCAGGTGTTGCCCTTAATGCTTGCACTACAGTAGTCTTGTTCAGAAAGTCCTTTCCTATGTCTGTAAGTTACAAATGTATTCTATACTTTCTCCCCTATCAGATTCAAAGTATTGGGTCTTACATTGAGATTTTTGATCCACTTGGAGTTGAGTATTGTGCACAGTGAGAGACTATTGGAATCAGTGTAGATGGGGTTCCTGTTACAGAAAATAACCCTTGTAAAGGATTTACCAGCAGCCAAGCATGCAGTTTCGGTGTATGTGGGATCTTTACCAATAATTGAATCTGCTTCTTTCTTACAGAACTGGATTTTTAGTTTTAATTTATAAATATTATCTCTTTGTAAATTGAAAATGGATTATCAAATAGTTCATTTCCCATTTTAATTGTCTTTCATAATAATAGAACCTCTTTTTTTTAATAGAACCTCTTTTATTTGGGGTTTTTTCCTCCTTCTTTACGTTAATTACTGAATTAAATGCACATATAGTCAACTTAAGAAAAAAGGAAAAGGAATGCTGCTTTAGCTGTAGTTGTCAGATAGTTGCCCTCTAAAATGAAGGCGACCTTTGCCTTTGGTCCTGAAGCATCCTCCAAGGAAGTGGTTTCCTGATGTAAGGAGGGTCATGCAGTAATTTGCCTTTAATTGCCATTGTGCCTAGTTGCATGTCATCAGGTTATGGCAATATGTGAGCACCTCCAAATATTTTCATACCAAAATAGTAAATGCATTCTGGGTTTCATTCCATGAGAATGCAAACTATGCTTGGCTGTATTCAGAACTAGATTTTTAAAGCTTTAAGAAGATTCAGTGCTGGGCTAGAAAGATGGCTCAGCAGTTAGGAGCACTTGCCAATCTTGGAGAGGATTGGTTTGGTTCCTAGCATCCACATCAGGTGGCTCACAAGGAACATCAGGATCCAATGCCCTCTTCTGGCCTCCATGGGCATCCGCGTCCCCATACACACACACATGCACATATGCAAAAAGAAAAGTTAAATATTTTTTTTGTTTTTTTTAAGGAAAATATATTACTACTACTATTTTTATTATTATTGATGTTTTTAGATTTTTTATTGGTGCTTTGTGTATTTCATACATCATTTTCCAATTCAGTTCAGACATATTTCCCCTTCCCTTCCCCCATCCCACCCCACCCCATCGCAGATCATGCATTCTGCCATAACTGTCCTGCATCTTTCTCTGTTTTTTTTTTCCATTTTTTAGCAATAAGTGATAATTTATGAGTACAAGCATCCTTCATGCAAAACCAACTTGCAAGCAGTTGTGTCCAAACCCACACAGCCCCTTGGTCCCACCATCCAGCGGGGGGGGGGCTTGTATGTTCAATCAAGTTGATCAAATGAGTGTCCAGGTTACATTGCTGCAGTTTCACCATTCACCCCAATCGCAGCCCTTACATTCTACCACGCCCCCTCTTCTGCAGATTGTTCCTTAGGCTTAGATAAAGGGGACACAGTGGATGGAAGCAAAACAGTCTACTTTCTCTGGACTGCTGTCTTGGTCTCTGGTCAATTCTGGCTGTTTTCTTTCATGGGCTGACAGTCTTGTCCAGGACTAACCTTTCGAATCTTACTAATGAACCAAGCCATTAGTATATTAGGTATTTTTTTTATTTTAATTTTTTTATTGGGCTTTGTGCCATTTCGTACATCATTTTCCAATTCAGATCAGGCATTTTTCCCTTTACCCCCCACCCCCACACCATCACAGATCATGTATTCTGCCATAACTGTCTTGCATCTTTCTCTGTTTTTTTTTTCCTTTTTTAGCTATAAGTGATAATCCATGAGTACAAGCATCCTTCGTGCAAAACCAATCTACAGGCTGTTGTGTCCAAACCCCCACAGCCCCACCATCCAGTGGGGGGTGACATGTTGTTTGTTCAATCAAGTTGAAACAAATGAGTGTCCAGACTACATCGCTGTAGTTTCACCATTCACCCCAATCGGAGCCTTTACATTCTACCATGCCCCCTCTTCCGCAGGTTGTTCCCTAGGCTTAGAAAAGGGGCACAGGTGGATGATGAGAAGTCATACCACTCCTGGGTATATACCCACAAGATATATAGGTATTTAAACAGTATTAATTGTTATCGTAGGTTACTTTGGTATAGACACAGATGTTTGGATGGTATGTTAATCCATGAATTACATTTTTCAGAAAAAATGTAATTCAAATATTGTTTTTTTTTAATGAATACTTAGCCGAGCATGATGGCGTGCACCTTTAATCCCAACATTTGGAGGCAGAGGGAGGCAGATCTCTGTAAGAGCAAGGCCAGCCTGCTCTGTGTAGCAAGTTCCAGGCCAGCTGGGGCTAGAGAGAGACTGTTTCAAAATGACAAAAAAAAAATCTTTAAAAAATTAAAATTTAAAAAAGAAGATTTGAGGGCTGGAAAAATGGCTTAGCACTTAAGAGCACTGGCTACTCTTGAAGAGGACCCAGGTTTGGTCCCCAGCACCCATAAGTCAGCTAACAACCATCTCTAACTTCAGTTCCAGGAATTTATGCCCTCTTTTGGCTTCTGTGGGCACTGCATGACACAAGTGCACTTACATGGGGGCAAAGCACTTAGACACATTAAACAAAAATAACAAATAAAATATTTTTTTAAAAGAAGAAGATTTAACTGTCACACCCTTTCCCTTTTCCACAATCTTTACCTTGTCATGTATAGCTAAAAGAAGAACCAGGACCTAATCCTCCACTTTCTCTTATTAGACTCCTGGAACTGGGGCTGGAGAGATGGCTCAGCGGTTAAGAATGCCGACTGCTCTTGCAGAGGACCCAGGTTCAATTCCCAGCACCCACATGGTGGCTAAGAACCATCTTTAACTCCAGTTCCAGGGGAATCTGACACCCTTTTCTGACTTCCGCAGCATTGCACCACAAGGGTGCACCTACCTGCATACAGACAGTACACTCATACACATAAAAAAATAATTAATTAATTAATTAATTAAAAAATATAATCCTGGAATTGTCTATGTACTGGGGCTGGTAGAATTGTATAGAAAGCTAACAGGAATAATAAACTTCAATTACTTTCATTATCATAGCAATTATCTCCTCAGAAGTCTGAGTTGCTTTATCTAAAAGGAGGGTTAGGACAGTTGCAAGGGTTCATGTAGCACAGCCAAGTAATACTGTCAAAGCATCAGTGCACTTTACATCCTTCGCGTATAGAATCACCCGAGTTATAATCTCATGTTACAATGAAGACCACCATACAATAGCTGCATTTGCACGGCCAAGGTGCACCGTGAGCTCTGTTTTGGGGCACTCGCAGTATTGCTTTCTATCTTGTTAGTGAACTGTCCTTGTCCCTCACATTTAAAGGAAGAGTTGTACTATCTACCTTCTTCAGTTCTTTGGATTCCAGTGAATGAACAAGAGGCCCCTAAGAAAGGGATTTGGTGACATAGGATTCATTGGAAGAGAACTCCTCAAAACAAATCTCTTAAAAAGGAGGTGAAACAAAAGAGGGAAGTAGAAAGAATAAACAGGATGTATTCTCAGTACAGAATAAACCGAGCCTGACCAGCAAGCATGGGAATGCACTGGAGCATACATTGCACCTTAACGGTGTTTTCTTCCTTGAGGAGGGGTGTTAGTTTTTCATGCCCTGGTTGTTGGCTGTAGTCTGTTGTGGAGGAGTTGGCAATCTCCCTGAAAGATGCCTGTTATCACTGCGAGAGCAATTCTCCAGGGAAGTGGGAGGGCAGACAGCCAGGATGCATTAACTACAGACATGACAGGTTTGGGGTGTGTTTAGCTGCTGGCAAAAGCAACTTGGCATCAGGAACATCTAATCTGAATGTCATAATCTACCCATAGCCCACATGCATAAATGCTTTAAAATCTAGAGCTAAAAATGTGTTGATGAAGAGGCTGAAATAGTTTAGAAATGTTTGGATAAAGCAACAGATGTACACTGTGGGGGAAATGGAGAGCGTGCCCGTACTGTGCCCTTTCAGAGGAATGGGCCAGCATAGAAACTCACCAATCAGAGCAGATGAAAGCTCTCGTGGCAGAAAAAAAAAAAAACTACTAGAAGGTAATTACATAATTTGAACATAATTTACCCAGCCATTCTTTTTTTCCAATTTTTATTGTTTGGCGCTTTTTTTTTAACCCTCGAACTTGCTAGCTCCTGCCTCACCTCCTGAGTGCCGGTCGTATAGCTGCACGCCCCCGTACTCACCTCCTGAGTGCCGGTCGTACAGCTGCACGCCCCACTACTCACCTCCTGAGTGCCGGTCGTATAGCTGCACGCCCCCATACTCACCTCCTGAGTGCCGGTCGTATAGCTGCACACCCCCGTACTCACCTCCTGAGTGCCGCCCCCGTACTCACCTCCTGTATAGCTGCACACCCCCCATACTCACCTGTACCCAGCCAGCTATTCCTCCTGAAATATCAGTCCAAAGCAGAGAAATTCTTGAGTATGAAACCAGAACCCAACTCTTCTTTCTTTCTGTGTAAACTGAGAAAACTCATCTCCAACGTACACATTTACTGCATGTGACATGGACTCCATCACAGCATCTACCATGTTATCAAGTTTCTCCCCACGTCTCTCCTCCTTTCTTGGTCTCTAACATCCTGGGAAGCAGATAGTATGTCTTAGTGTCTTACACAGCTTGTGGCTTTATTTCCAGTAGGAGGCCAGTATACTTTACTGTATAAATGAATGGAACACTGAGGAAATAGTCTAAAGATCCATAATGCCATATGGGGGAGTTATTTTTACTGTAGTAGAAGCATCATGAAATATTTTTACCTTCCTCGAGGAGTGGCCAACTCTTCTCCAGGAAATGTTCATCACAATTTCTCAAGCAGTTCCAAGCTCCTAGTGTTTTTGATTTGCCCTCTTCTCACTCCCTTCAGGTTACTGGAGCAAGGCTGAGTTACAGTTATGGCTTGATATCCAAATGCAAGTGGAAAATGGCAAAATTAGAAATCAAATGTTGAGCTGGGCATGGCGGTGCATGCCTTTAGTCCCTGTACTTGGGAGGCAGAGGCAGGTGGATCTCTGTGAATTCAAGGCCAGCCTGGTCTACATAGAGACCTCCAGGACAGCTGGGACTAAAGGGAAATCCTGTCTCAAAGAAGACCAAAACAAAAAAAAATTAAATGTTGATGAGAATTTTCCCAGGAAAAAAATGAATTCTTTTCAAAATCAAACTATTTAATTTCTCTTTGGGATGAAAGACTGAGAAATGTACATAATCTTAATCATATAATTATTACACAGATTTTAGAGCTATTGATGTTTTGTAATAGTTGAGTAGAACCTTAAAAAATCAGGAATTTAACTCTTCCAACTTTAAAATTCACAGAAAATACTATTTCTTTTTAAAGTATAAGTTTTAATCTTCTATTCATTGAAATGTTACTGTTTTCATACAGTACGTGTGATGAATCTATGCCCTATCTGCTCCACCTCCCGCTAGCCCCTGCCCAACTAAATGTACTCCCTTATACATAAAACACGGTATATAGAGTCTAATTTGCATCCCAAATGTCCTTCAGTGTGGGTGCACCCACTAGACTAACCAAAAGTTCCATCCCCAGAAGACACCGTCTCTCCCCATTTCCCAGTACCCACCAATTGCCGAAAGTTCCTTAGGGATTTCTTACCCACTTCCACATGTGTATGCTGGGATTTTGTCTGGTTTGAGCTTGCATAGCTGTCACCACAGATGGGAGGTGGTATGAATAACCAATGGGCTATCTGGAGCTCTGTTTCCTTCTGGTCATCCACCCACTCTGGCTCTTATAATCTTTCCACCTCCTCTTCCACAATAAACCCTGAACCTTGGGAGACAGAGGTTTGAAATAAATGTCCTACTCAAGAGTAAGCACTGTCTAGCCTCTTGTTCTCTTCACATTTGCCAATTGTGGGTTTCTGTGTTAGCCACCATCTGTTGCAAAAGGAAACTTCTCTAGTGAGAGTTGAGAGATACATTCATTCACCCTGTGTGTAGAGACTGCACTGAAGATGTGTCACTTCGGGTTAAGTGTCTCTGAGGTGCATATCTTCTACCTTTCTACATTTGATCAGTTCTGAAACTCTGTAACAGTCTCCATTTGTTGCCAGAAAGAGGTGTGAAAGGTATACTTTTCTATAAATATGAGGATGCATTTTATAATAAAGTAAGAAATTATGTTGATCTAGGGATGTAGCAAAAGTGGATTTTTCTCTAGGATCTATGACCTTTCCAACCACATGTATTTGTCTATGTTTACAGTACCAACATGAGTTCCCTCCTATTGAGCAGGCCTCAATGCCAGTTAGACAGATGTTAAGGTAAAAGTGCCACTATTGTACCAATAGTGATAGTTTACTGGGACATTCGTTGTTTATTAGGTTTCGCAGCTGGGTCAGACCATTGGTTGGTGCTCTCCTTTAGAAGCTTGTATAGTATCTGCTGTTACCATGGAAGCCAGACAATACTGTCTGCTAGCCCTACTCCTTCTCAAAATAGTACTTAAAACTATAGCTAGAACAATATGACAAGAGAAGGAAATTTTAAAAGTCACTAATTGGAAAAGAAGAGGTCAAATTATCTTTATTTGCGTATAATATGATATTATATATAAGATATCCCCTAAAATTCCACCAGAAAATTCTTAGAAATGATTAACACTTTCAGCAAAATGGCAGGTTACAAAATCAGTCTACAAAATTCGGCAGCCTTTTTATATGCAAATAACAAGAAATCAGAAAAAGAGTTCAGGGAAGCACTTTCTTTCATAATAGTGTCAAAAAATAAAATATCTAGGGATAATCCCAACCAAGGGCATTAAAGACCTATTTTTGAATCCTCTTTGAAGAAGACACGTTCATGGATTGATAGAATTGATATTGTGAAAATGACCATTCTACAAAAGCAATTTACAGATTCAATGTGATCCCAATCAAAATCCCCATGACATTCTTCACAGAAATAGAATAATCCATCCTAAAATTTATGGAAACAGAAGAGACTCTGAATAGTCAAAGCACTCTAGAGCACCAAGGACAATGCTGGTGGGATTAGCATACCAGACCTCAATCTGTATTACAGAGCTGTAGTCATAAAAATTGCATGGTGCTGGCACAAAAACAGACTTGTAGATCAGTGGAACAAAACAGAGGATGCAAACATGAATGCACACAATTACAGCCCCCTGATATTTGACAAAAATGCCAAGAACCCACACTGGATGAAAGACAACATCTTCAACAAATGGTGCTGGCAAAACTGGATCTCCATGTAAAGAATGAAATTAGACCCAAATGTAGCAGCCTGCACAAACATTAACTCTAACTGAATCAAATACTTCAGTGTGAAGCCTAAAATGCTGACCCTGTTAGAATATATAGGCAGTACCTTACAAGATACATGTACTTTCTAAATCAAACATTAGTCATTCAAGAATCAAGGTCAACAATAGACAAATGAGACCTCATTATAATAAAAAAGCTTCTGTACAACAAAGAAAACAACAGTCGAGTGAAGAGGAAGCCCACAGAATGGGAGAAGATTCTCACCAGCTGATCTAACGGCTGATCGATGACTAATGATTAGAAAATATCCAAGCAGGAAAAAGAAGTTATGGAAGTGTAAGATTTGTAAGTTTTGGTTAAATGCTGAAATAAGATTAAAGTAGAGTTAAGAATGAGCCCAATGAAAATTATGTTTAAGAAATGTGGCAAAGGCTGTATCACGGAGACCAGTACAGGAAGATCAAGACAGGATGTGGTACTTACTGGACCTCATTTGGTGACCATGGGAAGGGAAAACCCCAGTATGGAACACAAGGGCAGAACTGACGGTGGTTTTGGCTTGCCAAGGAGGAGCCTTCAAACATAACATCTTTCAACCTAATAAAGAAAAAAAAAAAAAAAAGACTCAGAGAAAGATATAGGACATGTATGGCAAAACGCAGGAACTAGGGTGGGGTGGGGGAAGGGAAAGGGGAATATGTCTAAATTGAACTGAAAAATGATGTATGAAATACAGAAAATGTCAATAAAAGTATTATATTAATAATAAAAAAAGAAATCTGGCATAGTAGGACATAATGTGAATTGAAGAGTTATACTGTACCCTTAAGTGAAGAAGTGGACCTCCTCAGATATGTATTAAATGTTGTTAAAAGTCAGTGTTTGCCAGAGAGATGACTCAAGGGCTTTACACTTTTCTGAAATCAGCTTAATTTTCTCACTGATTTTGCCATAGTCTTTGACCTAGGCAGAAAAATCTTCTAGTCAGCTCCCCTTTTTCCAATTAATTACATTGGCTTTAGAAAATGAATCAACACAGAAAGACACATGACACATGTTCTCACTCACATGTGCGACCCAAGTAAAACTGATTTCATAGACGTAGAGAACAGAGTAGTGGCCACCGGAGAATAGGAAGGGTAAAGGGTAAGGGAGATATAGGGAGGATGGATAACAGGTGCCAAATAAGTTCTGATTAAGGTTGAGTGACTCTACAATATTTTATAAACAACTTAAAGTAAGGAGCTTATTATTTTTAAATTTTAAATTTAACACTAAAAAAAATAAATTTTGCCTTCTTTTTGTGTATATGTATATATGTGTTTTTTTTAATGTGTGTGTATATGTGTGTGTGTGTGTGTGTGTATGTGTGTGTGTGTGTGTGTGTGTGTGTGTGTGTATAGGCCATAGGCCGACCTCGGTGTTGTTCCTCAGAAGCCATCCTTTTTGCTTTTAGACAGGGTCTCTCACTGGCCTAATATACTTATATATTAGGGTGGCTGGCCAGTGAACCTCAGAGATATGCTTATTCCCACATCCAGGATGACACTAAGGTGTTACCAGACCTAATTTACCTACACATGAGTTCTGAGGATTGAGCTCCCCTCCTCACTTGTGCAAGGTCAGTACTTACCACCAATTGAGTTAGTTTACCAGATTCTCCACTGAAGCTTCTCAACACAAATAAATGAGAACTGTTTAATGGGAAGAAATATTACATTGATTTGATAATTATACCTTGGATATATTTATCAAAGTATCTCACCAAACTAATAAAGTTGTACAGCCACTCTGAGTTGATTTAAAAATAAGTTGCCACTTAAAAAAGTAAAAAGAGGTGTTTTTTTGTTATTTTTGTTTGGTTTTTAACCATCAAAGCAAACAGGACAGCACACATCAGAATCTGTCTTTTTATATCAAGACTTGTGTCTTGTCTCCAGCATTGAAATAGTAGCAGAGCACTTTATAGTGGCTTCAAGACTTGCATGGTGGTGCATGCCTTTAATCCCAGCACTCAAGAGTCAGAGGCAGGTGGATATCTGTGAGTTCAAGGCCAGACTGGTCTACAGAGTACGTTCCAACCAGCTGGGAGACCCTGTCTAAAAAGATCCCCCACCCCAAAATAGAAAGGAAAATTTGATAAATTGGATTTTATTAAAATCAATAAACTCCATTCACCAAGTATTTAGTAGAAAAATGAAAAGCTGGCCACAGAGTGCATAAAAATATATGCCAGCTAAAAAGGGCAGAAGAGTAGGAGGGCATAGTAGAAGACATGTTATATGAAAATAGACGGAAGGGAGTGGAATACTGGGGTCAGAAGTTTAAGAGGGTATCGATAAGGCCAGGGGGACAGAGGAGAATAGGGTAGGGACTGCGTTAACCCAGACTAAAAATCCTTACCAAAACCCACTATTTTGTAAATCAATTTAAAAAAAATTTAAAGAAAGAGTTTCAACACAGATGCCCTGCTTGGGGGAAGCAGATATGGATTACTAAATGAACGAACATCTCAGGGCCAGGTTGTGATACTTCCCTAGGAGTTACTCATCAGGTAGGCCAGAGTCACCCAAAACAACACAAGCTACTGTCAATGCTCTTTTTTTTTTTCTTTACCAGACTAGACAGTAAATCCCTATTGCAGACACAGTAAACTCTGGTTACAGGACACAGGCAAGCATTCATAGTGCCCGATATTGCTATGTAGCTCAGTGGGGAGAAAATTCACTAATGGTATTACTCAGTGGTGAGCTCTGAATGCTACAGTAATGACCTGTCAAGCAAGATATGCCCACTGGTCCAACAGTGGCATGAAATTTACAGTGTAACGAACTACTTTCTGATTCAATCTGAGGCCTGCTCTATGGGAGGAAATTTATGCCTAGTACTCTAAACCTCATCAAAAGCTCGTGTCTTGGGAGATCATATACCCTAGGGTAGAATGTACCATTGCTTCACTAAGTGAATCAAAATGCCTTCTGAACACTTATTTTTATATTTACAGATTAGTGCTGCCTTCATCCTTACTCATAGGGCAGCAGTCAGTGCAGAAAGTCATTATCTGTCAAAGTGCTGAGAAAAAGTGACTATGAGTGCTCAGCCCTACATGGCACAACTGTAATCCATCCTCCCAGGGCCCAGAGACATCACAGAAGAGGAGTAAGAGAGCATGTAAGAGCCAGAGGATAGAGAGGAATTCTCAGAAATGGCGTCTTCCGGACCAGACACAGCTGCAGCACTCGTGATCTTCCTGCACCTGTAATTACAATGACACAAGACCTGCAGAAGACCAAGCCAGCAACATCAGTCAGTGGGACTGATCAGCGGGTACAGATAAACAAGTTTTTTTTTTTTTTTTCAGGAAAAGGACATGAAGGTGAAAAGAGGAGGAGGCAGGAGTGGGGAGGGGGAGAGCATATGACCAAGATACAGTGCATACATCTGTAAAACTGTCAAAGAATAAGTTGATATTTTCTGAAAAATAGTGTTTGAACCATTGTTTTGTAAACCTTTAAAAATATTTGTAAACCTAATAAAAATATTACAATTAAAATGTTTTTTTAATCCAAAATGGCTAGAGAAAAAAAATACAAGCAGGATTCTCCAAATCAAGTTTTAAAAGGGACTATGAGCAGGAAAAAGACATGCAAAAGAACTCCACAAACAAGGTCCTCTGTGTGAAAAGCCATGTGTTCAGCTTCGTTAGTTAAAGGTAAATTTAACCCACTGCAAGTCATCATCATGGAAAACCTTATACCATGTTAGTAAAGATGTGGAGCAATTGGAACAATCATGTTACTGATGGGTATTGAATTTTCCTTTCCATTTAAGAAAACCTTACAATTTCCCTTCTCTCTTTCTCAATGATTCAATTTCCATTCAAAAACGTGCTGTTCAATTTCCATATATTTGTTTAGTTTCTATAATTTCTTTTACTGTTTAGTTTTATTTCAGATAAGATAAACGCATTTCAAATTTCTCGAATTTGCTGAACTTCTCTGTGCTTTTAATATGCATTGTGTTCTGTAGAAAATATGTGGGGTACAGCAAAAGTCCATAGCAATAAGTACCCACATAGAAAAATATTACAAATTAAGAACTTAATAATGTCTCGTAAGGCCTTAGAAACCTGAGAACAAACCAAACCTCAAATCAGCCAAGGGACAGCAGTAATACATGTCAAAACATGAATAAATGAACGAGACAAAACAACAACGTAAAGTATCAATAAAACCCAGCAGGATCCTTGAAAAACAAACAATTGAGAAATATATAACTAAACTAGCCAAAAGAATTAGAAATACAAATCAATAAAATTGTAGATGAAAAGGAGACATTACAATAAATATTACTGAGGGGGCTGGAGAGATGGCTCGGTGGTTGAGAGCACTGACTGCTCTTGCTGGGTTTCATTCCAGCACCCACATGCTACCTAACAGCCATCTGTAACTCCAGTTCCCGGGAATATGAGGCCCTCTTCTGACTTCTGCAGGCATCACATGACATGGATGCACTTATACACCTGCAAGAAATACTGACCAAAACATTAAACTTCTGCATCGAAAAAGTTAAAAAAAAAAAAAAACTGAGAAAAATACGCAAGACACAACCTAACATGTCTGGCAGAATCCATGAGGTTTTTTTTTCGGGGGGGGTAGGACACGGATGCATGAATGAGTCTAAATTTGATTAAGAAATGTTGTATCAAAAGCACAAAAGCTCAATAAAAAAATTAAGGAAAAAAAGAAATACATTCATATACATAAAAAATAATCAAAAAATATTATTAAAAATATTATTGGAATTCAAAGAATCAGTATGGAATATTTTGAAAAAACTATACACTAATAAACTAGAAAATTATGCAAATGAATAAAGTTATTGAAATATATAACCTACCAAAGTTGAACCAATGTAATATTAAAAATTTGAAGAGACCAATAACATGTGAGATCAAATTGTTAATCAAACACTTGTGATAAAAATATTTAGAGTTACAACTACTAATTCTACTAATTTTATAAAACTTTAAAAAATATTTTGTTTATTATTTTTATTTTACATGCAATGCCCATGGAGGTCAGAAGACAGAGTGAGAGTCCCCTGGAACTAGAGTTATAGACAGTTGTTAGCCACCATGCGGGTGCTGGGAATTGAACTCAGGTCCTCTGCAAGAGTAGCCAATGCTCTTAACTACTGAACTATCCCTCCAGCCCCCACAAAACCTTTAAAGAAACAGTAACACCAATGTTCTTAAAAAAAAATCCATAGAATTGAAAGGGAAAGTGTATTAGTCACTTTTCTGTTGGTGTGATAAACCACCATGACCAAGGAACTTATAAAGGAAGAGTTTATTTATGCTTATGATTGACAGTTCCAGGGAATTAGAGTCTGTTGTGGGGGGAGGCAAGGTGGCCAGGCTAGAGCAGAAAGCTGGAAATTCACATCTCGCAATGAGCACAGGAAGTTAAGAGAAAGAGAGAGAGAGAGAGAGCCAGTCTCTCTCTCTCTCTCTCTCTCTCTCTCTCTCTCTCTCTCAACTTACTTAAACTCACTAAGCCTGCCCCCAATGACTTACTTCCTCCAGCACGGCCACACCTTCTAAGACCTCCAAGAAGAGTGCCACCAACTGGGGACAAAAATGTCTGAATACTTAAAGCCTATGGGGGACACTCTCATTCAAACCACCAAAGAAGGATTCTTCCAAGTTTGTTTTATGAGATCAGCATTATTGTCTTATCAAGACCTGACAGAGAAATACCAACAAAAAAGAAATCTGCAGATCAATACCCCAATGAACATAGATGCAAGACTCCTCATCAAAATGTTAACACTTAAGTAGCATATGAAGTGGAACTTTGTAATAGAACGCTTGCTTGAATTTGATCCTCTGCAACACACACACACACACACACACACATGATACATACATATATAATACTATACAATAAGTTGGTATCATTTCAGAGATGTAACATATGCAAGCCAATAAATGTAGCATATCATATAAATAGAAGAAAAGATAAGAATCATGTAATTGTCTCAATACTTGCAAAAAACACTCCACATTTGACAAGATTAAATATCTTTTCAGAAGGAAAACCTTGAACAAATCAAGTGCAGAAGGATCAAACCTCAAATTAACAAAGGCTATATACAACAAACTTGTCATGAATATCATATCGAACAGGGGAATTCTGATCTACTAAGATCAGGAATAAGTCAAAAGTGACTACTCTTATCAGTGTAGTATTGGTAAATTCACCCATAACAATTAGATATGGGAAAGAAAAGGCATAAAAATAGGAAAGGAGGAAGTCAGCTTATTCCATCTGCAGATGATATATTATATTAGTAAAACTTGAAAATTCCACCAATGACTCTGAGACTGATCTATAAATCCAGTAAACTAGAAGGATGCAAAATCAATGTACAAAAAGCAGGAGTGTTTTGCAATATTAATAATAAATTTGCTGAGAAAGCATGACAGTTATCCCATTTGCAATGTTCATGACCAAGCAAATATAAAATACCTAGAAAGAAACTTAGGAAGTGAAAAGTCTCTACAATGAAAATTACAGTATACTGAGGAAAGAGACTGAAGAAGAAACTGACAAGCAGAATGACTCTAAGTTTCATGGATTGGAAGAATTAACACTAGTAAACACCCATAGTATCCCAAGCAGTCTATCTAGTCAATGAACTCTCTGTTGAAATACCTAAAATTCATACGGAAGCAAAAAAAGTCTTCTAAGACAACAACAACAAATACAACCAAATAACCCAACAGCCACAATGGTCTTGAGCAAAATAAAACTGAAGGCATCAGAACACCTGACTTCAAGATATACTACGGAACCACAGTAACCCAAACAGCACTGTACCAGCATGAAGAAAAGACCCATGGATCAACGGAACAGAACATAGAACTCAGAAATAAAGTCACCCAATGATAGAAAACAGAGCTTTTACAAAAGTGCCAAAAACATGCAAAAAAAGCTAATCCTTTTAACAAATGTTGTTAGGAAAAGTGAATATCCGTATACAAACGATTGAAACTTAACTTACCTTTTGTTAAAAAATCAACTCAAACTGGATAAAAGTCCTTAATGTAAGACCTGAAGCTATGAAAATACTAAAAGAGGGGCTGGAGAGATGGCTCAGCAGTTAAGAGCATTGTCTGCTCTTGCAGAGGAACTGGGTTTGATTCTCAGCACCCACATGACAGCTAACAACCATCTGTAACTCAAGTTTCGAGGGGATATGACACCTTCTTCTGACTCTGAAGTCACTGCACAACATGGGTGCACTTACACACATATAGGCAATATACTCATACACATAAAATAAAAATAAGTAAAATGAAAAAGAAAGAAAATACTAAAAGAAAACTAAGGGAAACCTGCTAAGATATTGGTGCAGGTGATGATTTTCTGGATAGGATTCCAAAAGTACAAGAATCAAAAGCAAAAATTCTCAAATGGGACTACATCACATTAAAAAGCTTCTGCACAGCCACAAAGACAGCACAGTGAAGTGACATGGATGGAAGAAAATATTTGTCAGCTATTCATCTGACAAAGAGTTAATATCCAGAATATATGAAGAACTAAAATCATGGATAATAAAACCAAGTAGTCAATTGAAATGGGCAAATTATCTGAATATACAGTTATCAAAAGAAGAAATGTATAACACCCAAAAAATGAAGAAATTATCAGCATCATTAGCTATCAATAAAATACAAGCTAAAATTACAGGACTCTGTCTCACCCAAGTTAGAACAGCTGTTATTCAGAAAATCAAACAAACAAAATAATAACAAGTACTGGTGAGAATATGGAGTGGAAAGAACCCATATGCACTGTAGGAATGTAAATTAGTTCAGCTGCTATGAAAACAGAATGGATGTTCTTCAAGAATCTAAAAATGGAACACATGATCCAGCTATCCCACTCCTATGGAAATGCCATCAGCATGCAAAGAGATTTCTGCATATGCCTGTTTATTGTGGAACTTTCCATAATAGCAAAGATATAGAAACAGCCTAGGTACCCATGAGCAGCTGAAAGGATAAAGAAAATATTATGTATGTTTCATATATATACATGTATATATGTATATGTCTGGCAAGATGGCACAGTGGGTAAAGCTGTTTGCTGTCAAACTTGATGACCTGAGTTCGATCCCTGGAACCCACATCATAGAAGAAGAGAACTGACTCCCTTGGGGTACCCTCTGACATTCATGCACACACACACACACACATACACACACACACACACACACACACACAGACTCTAAATGTTTAAGGAAACTATTATATATATAATATATATAGACACACATAAAATGGAATGTTATTCAGATATTAAGAAGAATGAAATGCTTTCACTTGCAGTAAAATTGATGGAACTGAAAGATATCATGTCAAGTAAAATAAGCCAGACCCAGAAAGATAATTATTACATTTTTCTTATATTTGGAAATAAAAACAAATAAATAAAATAGTAAAAAAATAAAGTTGCCACTTAAATTTTTTCAAAGAAGTAGCATTAGTATAAAGGATGTTATAGATTGTCAATTGATGAGTTTTAAAATGTGAATATATTTATTCATAGCTCAAAGAAAAAGGATTAAAAAGGCAAGAGGAAAGAAAGTCCCACACATCATCCTCCAACTCTTAAGTGTACAACCTACAAGAAGTATTAAAAATAAAATGTGAGCCTTAAACTTGAAACCCAGTTTATTAGTTACTTTTCCATTGCTGTGAAAAAAGAAAAAACACCATAACCAAGGCAACTTAGAGAAGGAAGAGTTTATTTGGCTTACAGTTCCAGAGAGCTAAGAGTCCGTCCTGGTGGGGAGGCTTGGCAGCAGGATCTGGAGGCTGAGAGCTTCCATTGTCAACAAGAAACACAAAGAGAGAGGGAGGGAAGAAGGGAGGGAAGGAGGGAGGGAGGGAGGGAGAGAGAGAGAGAGAGAGAACAAGCTGGGTGTGGGGCAAGGCTATGAACTCTCAAAGCCTGACCCCCCCCCCAGTGTCATACTTCCTCCAGCAAGGCCACCTACAGCTTCTAAGATTCTATGACCTACTAAACAGTGCCATCCACTGAGGACAAGTTGTTCAAATATTTGAACTTAGGAGGGACATTTCTCATTCAAACCACCACACCTAGTATTGGACCCACAATGGTGAAACTTGGTGCTGAGAAAAACTAGAGAGCTCCAACCAGCAGGCCATTGCCTGTAGGCAAGTACCCTGGGGTCAGTAGCTGATTGCTTTCAGCAGACCTCCTCCAACCTCAGCAGAGGAATAAGGAACTGCAGTCATTTGGGAGCAGAGTGTGAGAGGCAGCATAGATCTTTGTTTTGATGACCATTGTAATAAGACCCAGTACTAGAAACTGGAGGCCTCATATAGAGGCCAGAGCTCGTAGATGGATCTTTTAGTCTGGTCCTGGCAGCTGGGGGAGACACAGGTGCACTTAGATATATTCAGGGAATGCACTCGTACACGTAAAATAAAAAACATTTTAAAAATCCTCTCCAAAATATTAGCAAACTCATCCCAGTAGCACATTGAAATGGTTATTCCTGATGATCAAGCAGGATTGATTTAAGAGATGCAGAGATGGTTCAACATGTATATACATATACATGTATCTGATAAACATGATATCTGATATACATGTATATATATAGAAACATGATATACATGTATCTGATAAACATGATATGTTACATCAACAACAAGAAAGACAAAAGCCATATGACCTTCTCAACAGACAGATATACAAAAGGTATTTGATAAAACCCAACATCTACTATGACAAAAATGCTGGACAAATCAGGTATAGAGCATAGCTCACATAATAAAGATAATTTACAGCAAGCCAAGTTAACTTTGTACTGGGTCAGGGGAAGCAAGATGTCTTTCTAAGACCGGAACAGGGGAAGATGCTCACTTTCTTGCTTTACTTAATATATTAATAAAAGTCCTAGGCAGATCAGTTGGACTTGGTGGGGGTGGGGGGCAGCAAATGAAAGCATTCAAACTAGAAAAAAGAACTCAAACTGTCATTGCAGATAACATGATTTTATTTCCGGAAAACCTCTAAGAAACTGCAGCAAAGAAACTATTAGAACTAATAAGTTTATTTGGGGAAAGTTGCAAGACACAAAAATCAATGTATAAAATATGAAAACTGGTAGAGTTGCTATATCCCAATAGCATATGATCTGAAATAGAAATATATCAGTCCCATTTACGATAGCTATGTAAGGAAATAAAATATTAAGAATAAACCTAAGCAAAGAGGTAAAAGAGTTCTGTGATGAAAAGTATAGAACACTGATGAAAGAATTTAAAGAAGACACACAAAAAAGTGCAAAGCCCTGCATGCTCATGGGTTGGGAGAGCTGCTATAGTTAAAATGACCATGACTTTAATCCCAGCACTTGGGAGGCAGAAGCAGGGAGATCTCTGTGAGTTCAAGGGCAGCCTGGTCTACAGAGAGAGCTCCAGGCCCACTGGGACTAAAGGGATACCCTGTCTCAAAAATACAAAAAAAAATAAAATAAAATAAAATAAATAAATATAAAATGACCACAACACCCACAGCAACCTATAGAAAAAGTGCAATTCTTAACATAACAACAATGACATTATTCATAGAATTTGAAAATAACACATTAAAATATATTTGGAGCCACACACATACACAAAATAGCCAAAGAAAGCCATTTTTCAGTACAAGGAACAAAGCAAGGGATGTTTTACTCTCTGAATTCAAAATACACTACAAAGACATAGTAATCAAATCAGCATGGTAATGACATACAAACAGATACACAGACCTGCGTTACAGAATAGACAGCTTAGAAGCAAACACCCCACACATCTACAGCCAGCTAATTTTCCTACTTTTTTATTTTATTGAAATAGAGATTCAGGAAGCTGGAGAGATGGCTTGGCAGTTAAGAAGAATGACTAATCTCCCAGAAGACCCAGGTTCAATTTCCAGTACTCACGTGGCAGTAACTCCAGTTCAAGGGTATCTGACATCCTCTTCTGACCTCTGTGGGCAGTGCACAACATGGGTGCACTTACACCATGAAGGTAATACTCATATGCGTAAAATAAAACAATAAGTAAAATATTAAAAAAATACAGACTCAGGTAGACTAGGCCGACTTCATACTTTCTAGGTAGCCAAGGATGAACTTGAACTTGTGCTCTTCCTACCTTGTTCATGTTACAGATGAGTACTACTCACTCTGGTTTATGTGGTACTAGGACTTGAAGCCAGGGCTTCATGCATGGTAGGCCAGCACTCTCCCAACTGAGGTTTTTTTCCAACTGGTTTTCAACAAATATACTAAGAATATGTATTTGATAAAAAATAGTACATACAATAAATGATGCTGGGAAAATTGGCTATCCACATGCAAAAAGATTAAGCTATGTACTTGTATCTCACTAGCTGCAAAATTCAACTAAAAATGGATTAAATACTTAAGTGTAAAGCCTAAAAGTATGAATATGCTAGAAGAAAACATAAGAGAATTACCTCAGGACAATGGAAACAAAGCAAAAATAGGCAAATGAGATTGCATCCAATTGAGGTGCTGTGGCTTGTGCTGCAAAAAGCTGCTTCAGAGTACAAGGAGAGGGTCAAAAGACTGAAGAGAAAACGTACTGAATGGGAAAAGAAAATGTATTTGCAAACTGCTTTATGGCAAAGAACAAATATGCAAAAACTCGGAACAAAATTCCAAAAACTCAGCAAATCAAATAATCTGATTTAAAATGGGTAACAGGTCTAAGTTGACATCTCTCAAAATAACAAATTCAACCAACTAGTGTAGGAAAAATGCTCAGCATCACTGATCATTAAATACAAATCCAAACTACAATGAGTTAGCACTGTATTCCACTAAGTATGACTATTAACAAAGACAAAAGATAAAAGTTAATGAAGGTGTGGAGAAAAAGAAAGTTCTGTACCTTGCTAGTGCTAATGTCTCATTTATTATTAGTCTCATTATTAGTCTCATTATTCATAATGGTACGGAAGTTCTTTGGAAAAAAATGAAAATAGAACTACCATGCATCTCACAATCCCATCACTGGATACATAGCCCAAAGAAATGACTCAGCAGGTCCTGGAGACATCTGCATTCCATGTTCACTACAACACTGATTCTAATAGCAAGGACACAGAAACAACCTGAGATCCATCAGCTAATGAATGGCTAGAGTAAACATGAGATAGATAGATGATGGATAGATAGATAGATAGATAGATAGATAGATGATAGATAGATAGATAGATAGATGATAGATAAATAGAAAATAGATGATAGATAGAGCTATATAGATGGTAGATAGAAATGAATATTAATCAGACATAAAATCATTAAATTCTATAATTTGCAATAAATGGCTGAAACTGAAGATCATATGTTGAGGAAGTCAGGTCAACAAAGACAAACACCTCATGATATTACTTGTATGTAGATCTGAAAAGGTGATTCTGCACATGTTGAAAGTTGATTACTGGGGAAACTAGGAGAGTTGATTAACAGGTGCTAATCATACTTAAATGGAAGCAAGGTATTTTGGTGTGCTATTTCTCAGAGTGACTATAGACAAAGATAATATGGTGCTTTTTTTTTAAACTGGAAGAAAACATTCTGAAAGTTATCACTATAAACATGAAACAAATGTTTAAAGAAATTAATAGGTATAGCCTGACTTAGATATACACTGTGTACATTTATCAAAACATTACATGGTATTCATAAATAGGTACAATTTTTGTTTCAATGTATCAGTTAAAATGCAATGAAAATATGAATAAAAATAGAAAATGAAGATAAAAGAATTGGTTATGTTAATTTCATGAAAACTGGTGATGATCCCATGAGTCCCCAGGATCTGCATCGATAAAGGGAAGAGGAGTAACTCCCTCAAAGTTTCCTCTGGCATCCACTTGGGCACAGTGGTACACACACATGTACACACAAGCGCACACACACACACACACACACACACACGTATACTAATAAAAAAAGTATAATACCGAATTTTTTTTACCTTCTATTACACTCTTATTTGTGTCTTATTGTATTTTATTTACTTGTTTTCTGTGGGTTATGTGTGTAGGTGCCTGCATGCATGCTCTGGTTATAGAGTTCAGAAAACAACTTGCAAGCGTTGGTTCTCTCTGTCTATCTTGGGGTCCCAGGGATGGAACTTGGCCTGTCAGGCTTGGCAGCTGGTGCTTTCACTCACTGAGCAGTCTCAGATAATACCGAATTTTAAGGAGAGAGAGAAGCCATGAGCTGAGAGAATTGGAGAAATATGAGAACCTAATGAAACATGTTGATAAAGCAAATTCCTATGTCTAACAAAACTCAGTGGGAACATTTATTGAATAAGAACTTAATATAAACCTTGTTACCAACTAGGACAGAGAAAGCAATGCTGACCAAAGTACTGAGTCTGTAATCAAATTCAGACTAGAATAAAACAACAGCCTCCAGCCTCAAACAGCCACATAAGTGCAAGAGATGTTCTATATTAACAAGAATGGAGCAGTGGCTTTCCAGGCCCAAGTCTGGGAAACTGTAAGAAGCAGCCACCGCCCAGTGTTTGTAGAACCTTCCCCAAACAAGGCAAAGAGATAAAGGGAAACAGACCAAGGCCAAGAATGTAGGTTTACCAGAATAAGACAGGAAAATATTCCAAGAGAGCTGGCCAAAATAGCAAGGCGGGTCCTCTTCCTGTTCATTTCTAAGGGTAAGAGTTAGAGAGGGTGGAAGAAAAATATTTTGTAACCAAGATGTGTAGCCAGACTGGCTTTTCAAGCCATGGTGTTTTGGTAAACTATTATCTGTACTTACAAACTCATTTTTCAGACTGGAATTAGCTGAGAACTTTTTCCACAACACATTAAAACACTCCAGGAAATTCTCTCAATAATCAACTATTCTTGGGTCTCTAGGTGCCAAGGTGTGATGGAGTCACAAGGAATGATTTGGAGATGAAAGATAGAGTGTCAAGAGGTGGAATCAGGCAGAGGTGGATTGATTATTTGGGCCAAGATCTTTCTGTCATTGCCTAGGAATGTAAACCCCGGGCTCAAGAGCCAACTGATAAACGTGACTCCTACTTCGGGGTAGTGTTCATTAGCAACTGTGTGCACCTCGCATTGGTGAGGCCCCAACAGATAAACTGATCTCAGCTGAAAGCCATTGCCTCCAGGCATTTTAACAATCAAGAAGAGACACTAAGTTTGAAAACAATAAGAAACAGTCTGGAACTTCACTAGGAACCATCTGCATATGAACACTCTTCTGTCCTCAAGGCCTCCATCTGTGTTGGCTTTGAGCATGCCACCCACTCTGACCTCTCTGTTACAATTTCCTCCCATTTCCATGTATCACTGTTCTTCCTTCTGTTGGACGGCGTGGTAGGAATCGTTTGTAGAGACGGAGTATGAGTTCTCTGACTCACCGCTTTAGCTACATGTCCCAAGACCCAGGGATAATTTGGTTCCTCTGGCTGGCTCATATTCTACTGTCTTAGCATATCCTATTTGCTTCTGTTCCAGAGGGAACATTTTACAGACCACAAAGATGCCACAGTGTTTTCTAAGCAGAAAGAATAACTGATAAGTTTAATTTTAGAAAGTAAACATTTTTAACCGTTGACCACAGAATCCAACCCTTTAGTATGTAAAAGAGCTATTTCTTTAGGCCCAAGGTTTCTGGTCTCTGAGATGGTATTTTAACTGGCCCTTAGTGATAAAGAGGTCATAAGGATTAACTAATATAAGTCATGGAAAGCCCTAGCACTCTTCCTGTTAGAGTACTTTTATTCAGTAAATGCTATTATCTGTGTATATTGATTGATGTCCAGTAAGTTGCAGATGTTTTAAAAATCAGTTTTTCCTCTCTCATTAGCTTGCATGCCTCAAGAGTATAATTAATGGCATCTACAAGAATCACAATGTAGATTTATCTATAGTTCAATAACCTTGGATCATATGAAAAAAAAATACTTGCAACAGGACTTGCTCACACCAAGCCAGATATGCATGGTCTTTCCATACACCCAGAGCTCCCCCAACCCCATGAACTTCCATCTTTACAATTACCACTTTGTACAATAATAACTTCTTTCTGTTCCTCACTAGATACCAAGGCATCTAAAGACAAGACCTCTTTGAATCCTCCAGAACCTGGTACATGGCTTGACCTGTAATAGACAATGAAAAAGAAATCGTGAACAGCATTTTCTCTGGATGTGGACATAATGCAGAATATTAGCTAGATTTTTTCCTCTCTCTCTGTGGCTACTAGAGTTGTTTTGATTAATTATTCATTTATTATTTTTATGTATATGAGTGTTCTTACTAACCCCATGTGCATGTAATACCCACAGAGGTCAGAAGAGGACTTTGGCTCTTCTGGAACTGGAGTTACTAAATTGGGTTGCTAGCTACCAGGTGGATTCTAAGCACTGAACCCTGGTCCTCAGCAAGAGCAGCCACTGTTCTTAACCTCTGAGCCATCTCTCCAGCCCCAGAGTTGTTTTTTTTTTTTTTTTTTTTTGTGGTTCTAAATCAGCACCAACTACATGAATTTATAGGACCTCAAGCATTACTCCTCATGTAACGAATCATAACATGCACTGTGAAGGCCCACACATGACTGAATGGACACAGCTTCCAGGCCACGATATTTCAATATTTGCCAATGGAAGAGGTTTTTGTCAGCATTCACATGCTTTCAGCAAATATTTTCCTCCCTCCATCTCCCTCAAAATTGCCTTACATTGTTGCTTGATCAGCTGTTGTTTTTCTTTCAACCAATGCATAAAATATGCTTTTATTTAGTATGTTTTGAGAGTTTGCAATGTGAAGATTTTTTCATGTGGAGATTTTTAAGAATGTCTAGCCCAAAACGGTGCCAGAAACAAAAAATTCAGCCCCACTTCTTCCCTGGCTATGATTATTTCAATTTGGTATAAAAATCCCTTTTTAGCTAGTATTAATCTTTATGAAAAGATTAATAATTCTGAGTCACTGTTCAACAAAAACCATGTGTTGAATATGTTCTAATTGGTACATTTTCAAAGATAATCTAATATTTTTCATTTTCTGGGTGAGTGCTAGTATAATTTTCCCAACTTTGAAAAGGAAATTATGTAGATATTTTAATTGGTATTCATTAAATACTGATTTTTTTAGGGAAACTCTTGACAAGCCTTATTCCTGAAAAGAATAGTTTGTCTTCATATTTAATTCACAGTTTAACAGCTCTGGTTCTAGTTGCTTCAACAGCTTTGCCCGTGTTTGTTATCAGTTTAGTTACTTTTATGTAAAATAGTATATATGAATATATGTAGTGATATTTCATTGGGTTTCAAATTCAACATCCTCAGTGACTTAAGATTTTTCATATCTTTTCATGTACTTAGTATTCATATGTATCTTGGGCAGTGTCTATTCAGATATTTTATAATTTTTAAACTTGAGTTGCTCTGTAAATAGTTTATGCATAAATGTCCGATATATGGTATGCAAATATCTTCTCTCAGGGAATGGCTTTCCCAGATGTTTTCTAAAGCACTGTCTTTTGGGGAACAGAAATATTAAGTTTTTATTTCATTTACCATTTATTTTATGTGTATGAATGTATTTCCTGCATGTGTGTAAGTGTACCCATGAAGTGAATGCTCAGGGAGACCAGAAGAGGACATTGGATCCCTGAAACTGGAGTTACAGATGGTGGTTAGCCACCATGTGGGTGCTGGGAATCAAACCCAGTTCCTCTGCAAGAGCAGCCAGCACTCTCAACTGCTGAGTCAGCTCTTCATTCCCTGAAATATTGTTTTAATGAAACTTATAGCATACCACTTTTTAGCATTAGTGATTTCTGTACCCTAAGAAATATTTGTGTACCCCAAGGTCAGAAAGAAGTTTCATTTCAGAAAATGTATAGTTTTCTCTTTTACTTTTAGATCTAAATCCAATTTGAATTACTTCTTCCAGATAGCAGGAGAAATAAGGACTGAGGTATTGTTTTTTCATACACACATCTAGTTCTCCAGTACCATTTCTTAAAAACATTTTTGAACATTTTTGTTTTAAAAAATCAATCATTAATTAAGCTAATATACATACAGTTCTCTTCAGTTCCACTGATCTATTGTCTGCATAAGATTTCTCAACAGTGGTTTTAATAGTGGAGTTGTCTGTTTCTCCTCTTAAGCCTCTTTGAGCTTTGTTACATGTGTTTTGAAGATCTGCTATTAAATCATATACACTTGAAAATTTTCTGTACAAACTACTGCTTGCATTTCTATGAAGTGTCCCTCTTTGTCTAATGAAATTTCTTCTCTCAAGTTCTACTTATAATTAATATTTGCATGTATATCTTTTTCTACACTTTTGCTTTTGATCTTTGTATTTATATTTAAGATACATCTCTTGGGGGCTGGAGAGATGGCCTAGCAGTCAAGAGCGCCAACCGCTCTTGCAGAGGACCCGGGTTCGATCCCCAGCACCCACATGGCAGCCGAGAACCGTCCGAAACTCCAATTCCAGGAGAACCGTCCGAAACTCCAATTCCAGGAATCCGACACCCTCTTCTGACCTCCGCGGCATTGCACAACACGGGTGCACAGACTTGCATGCAGACAGTACATTCATACACACACAGAATTAAATAAAAAATAAATAAATAAATAAAAATGTTTTAAAAAAAGATATATCTCTTATAAACTATATATATATATATATATACATAATAAGGTCTTGCTTGCTTTCTAGTGTGACAAATTCTAAATAGTAATTGGAAATTATATTCTATTATTGTTGGGGTGAGCTATATGTTAGGTTTATGTTTACTAGCTTAATATTTGTTTTTTAATTTTTTATTATTTTTTATGTGTATGAGTGTACTGTCTGCATGTAGATTGGTGCACCCGTGTCGTGCAATGCCGCAGAGGTCCAGAAGACGGCGTCAGATTCCCCTGGAGTTAAAGACTGTTCTTAGCTGCCATGTGGGTCCTCTGCAAGAGCAGTCGGTGCTCTTAACCACTGAGCCATCTCTCCAGCCCCTTAATATTTGTTTTTATTAGTCTCATGTATTTCAGTTTTATCCTTTATTAGATTTTAGCTGCAATTAAAAAAAATTAGTGATTTCTCCATGGAATTCAATTACATATTTAAAGTATCACAATATATTCCATGCATTTTACTCCCACTTATTCACTTTCATTCTTTGAGCTATTCTTTGAGCTATTCTTGTCATATATTTTGCATCTACATATTCCATAAAATTTGTATTACACTTTTAATTTTTTCTTCCAGACAGTCATTTATCTTTAAAGAAATAAAATTAGTATTTCAAATGTTGTTTACATCCATCCACATATTTCCATCCTGAACACTGTCCACTTTGTTGCCAAGATCTGCTTTTCCATATGGAGTCATTTTCTTCATCCCAATAAATGCTTTTTAAATACTTTTTAAATATCTTTTCTGACTTTTCCAAAGATTTTTGTTTTATATTTGTTTTCTGGCAATTTAACCATGCTCTAGTTAAATGTAGTTCTTTTTTTACTTGTCCTTTTTTGAAACATTTGAGTTAATATAGTTCACCAAATTTGGAAATAATTTGCCAGTTGTTTCTTCAAATATATCTCCCCTAGCTTGTCTCCTCTCTTTTGTTGAGGCCACAGTTGAACATATTTTGAACTACTTTAGAATTATTAGAATGGTTTACTTGGTTACAGTATCTAGTTCCTTAAAGGCCCTGCTAATTCACAATTACAAACATTTCATTTAAGGCTGTTTATTATTTTACCAAGAAAAATGCTCATGCCTCCACTTAAGTTGTTTTGCTTCAGTAGAAAGATCTAGGTAATAGTTTCTACTAATAAAAAGTAAAATTTATGATTGTCTTCCAATTCAAAATTTAAACAAGGCTCTTAAGATCTTCAATTTTAAACTCATGTGCATTTTTGTTATATGAGAAGCCTTTATTTCCGAATCTGTCAACATACATGCTTACACATTGCTGCATGCTGTATTCCATACATATTCTACATATATCATCTATCTCATGGGTATATGTCTGTGTATGTCTTTGTGGGCATGTGTGTGCACACATGTATGTGTGTACGTGTGTGTGTAGGTTAGAACTTCATGTTGAATATCTTCCTCAGTTGATCTCCACATTACTTTCATATTTCCCGTATTTCTCTCATTAAACTTGGAGTTCACAGATGTGGCTGGACTGACTGGCCCACAGTTCCCAGCCCAGGGATCCTCCTGTCTCTGTTTCCCAGGGCTGGGATTACAGGCTGGCCTCAGTCCATCTGACTTTTCTCTTTGAATCCTAGGGGATTGAATTCAGGTCCTCGAAGTTATGTAGCAAATTCTCTGCAGACTGAGCCATTTCCTTAGCCCTGTCCATATTATTTATGAATACGGTATCATTTTTACTAGGAAGAATATAAAGTGCAGATTAAAGTAACTTTCTGCCTCTTTTTCATGTAATATATCACACTGTTTAAAATCATTAGTCATAACTGTTACATCTATCTAGCTATGACATCAACCCAGCATACATTTGGATATGTTTTAGTTACTTCTAATTTTGAAGATTTTGTAAAGCATTGTAATTACCTAATTGTATAAAACAGTCCCATGATTTCAAAGTCAAATTCTATACCAAGATGTGCTCACTGAAGACTCATTTTCTTTGGTTAATCCACACTATTGTATCTTCCACCAAGAAGTAGCCATTTTAAAGTTTTCATTTTTGAGCTAAATACATGTATGCACACATGAAAATGTGATGTGTCTGAGAGTGTGTGTGAACGTACATATGGAGGTGTGATGTCTACTATTAATACTGTTGAAGTTTCTGACACGCACATGAAAATGTGTATGTGTGTTTGTGAACCCATGTATGGATTTGTGGTATCTACTATCAATACTGCTGATTTTTCTGAGATGCTTTAAAACAGTCAAGACATTCACAATGCAGAAGTAGTGTATTTTACAAAAGAAAAACCACTAGATGGTGTGGTTGGAAGTTGTTCTGGTTTCTGTAGTGTCAAATAACACAAGACCAACACATTTTAGACTTGTCAGCTAAAACAGAGTAAAATCATGAGGCATTTGGATGACATATAAGTTTTAGCAATGGGATACCCTCTGATTTTCCCAAGACCGCTCGAGTTTACTTTAGCTTATGGGTGGCAGGATTCACCCTTAACCATACATTTGGTTGAATAGCTTTATTTTCCTGAGCCGCTCCTCCCTCCTTTGGCATTATCACTAATCTTGGTTTATTTTTCTAACATATTCATGCTCCTTAAAGGAGGGGAGTGTGGTAAGGACTGTCAGGTTTGCCTGAGAACTGTGTTTCTTCCTAGTACTGTTGTTGGAAACCTCCATATGCTCTCATTCCTTAATTCCACTTTCTTGAAAAATCTGTTTAGTTTCCTTTATCTTCAGGTTGAAGTTCACGCACTCTGAGACCAGGTCTACATAGTAATTATGTTAGAGACCCCCACACTCGAGTGCAGTTGGCTCAGAATACAGCTCTGTCATGGTGCTAGGCCCTGTGCCTACTTGCCTGTATCATCTATGTCATTTCAGTCACTGGTAATTGGATCACTGATCTCTCCACTATAGTCTATGCACATGCTCTGATGACCATCGTGTTATCTCTTCTTTCCTTCAGCAAGCATGCTCTGTGGTGCTACATCCTTGCCTTGGTTGTAATTCCTTCCATCTACTGATCAGTGTACAGTACCGGAAAATTGAAAGCATCACTGCTCTTGCACAGGACTTATCAAATGCTCCTCATCCGCTTCAATACACAACTCTAGCACATTATAAAGCCTTTCTGTGCACACTACGGAGCCCAGAATAATCCTGAATAATGTGTTGCTTCTTGAGTTGATCATGAAGTAAAAAAAATAGGCTGTAGAAGAAAGAGCTAGGTTGGAATTCACTATTTAAACTTAGTGATATGAACATGAGATGATAATTTGACCGTGTGTGCCTCGGCTTCTTGCTCAATAGAATGTGCTATGAAGATAAGGTGGTTATGAGAATTAAGTAAGTTGTTTGCTTAAAGGTCTTAGAGCAGGAAAGTGTTACTTAGCCATTTTTATATCTTCATTTGAAAACTCTCTCTTCAGATCTATAGCCCATCTTTTTATTGGGTCATTTATCTTATTATTTCTATTGTTTTAATTTCTTTGTATATTCTGGATATTGCTCTTTGGTCAGATGGTGAACTGGGTTTCTCCTTCACTTCCTTGGTTGTTTTCTTTTCCTGTAAAGATAGAAGCTTCCTAGCTTAATGAGGTCCCAGAGTTTCAGGTTTTATATACATGTCTGTGATCAACTTGAAGTTGGTTTTATAAAGGGAAAAAATAAGGATCCAATTTGATTCTTCACAGTTACATATCCAGTTCTGCCAGGATAATTTGTTGAGGATGATATCTTTCCTCCGGTGTGTATTCTTGTCAGCTTTGTCAAATGTCAGGTGGCTGGAATTCTATGTGCTCAGTTTTGGGTCTTCTATTCTGTTCCATTGTTCTGTGGGTCCATTTTTGTGCCAGTACTATGCTGTTTTTATAAGTACATCTCTTCTAATATAACCTGAGGTAATGCAACTTTCTTTTTTTCTCAGGGTGTTTTGGGCTATTGGAGTGTTTTGTGATTCCATATGAAACCTCGGATGTTTTTTTTTCTAGCTCTGTGAAGATCTTCGTGGGTATTTTGCTTAGCATTCCATTGGATCTATGGCTTGTTTTTGGTAAGATGGCCATTTTGACAGCACTGATCCTACCAATCCATAAGCAATGTAGTTTTTTTCCATCTCCTGGTGTTTTCCTCCATTTCTTTCTTTAAATATTTGAAATTTTGTTGTGGACTTCTTTGGTGTTTTTGATTGGGTTTGTTCCTAAATATGTAATTTTTGGGGACTGTTATGAATGGGAAGGTTCCCTTATATGCTTTTTTCCTGATTATCGTTGCTGATGTATAGAAATGCTACTGATTTTTAGAAGTTCATTTTGTGACCTGTCACTTTACTGAAAGTATTGATCGTTTCTATCAGTTTTCTGGGATTTTTGGAGTGGGTCTTTTATGTATAATATCATGTCATCTGCAGATAGAGATGGTTTGATCACTGCTTTTCTAAGTGGTACTCCTTCAATTCCCATACCATTTCTTGTTGCTCTCCAAGTGTTTCACACAGTGTTTTTAGAAGGAGTAGAGATAGAGTAAAACCCTGTCTGGTTCCTGATTTTGATGGAGATGTTTTCAGGTTTGCTCCATTTCGAATGATGTTGGACGTGGGTTTGTTGTATACAGTTTTGATGATATTCAAATTCCTTCTAGAAGACCAATTCCTTCTAGAAGCAATCTCTTTTTATACTAGATGGATAGGCTTGGTGGTCATTTTAGCAGAATCTGCAATCAAGTAAAACTTAACCCATTTGGCACTCCTGTAAAGGACTTAATTGAAGAGATTATGTGAAGTATGAAAACTCACCCTGAATGAATGTAGGACGTTCTGATGGCAGCCTCTGTAAGAGGGCTTGGACTAAGGAGGCTTCTGTTTGGTTTCCCTCTTGCTGACAGGCAGGCTCATCAATTTGGTTGCTACTGCATTTCTTCACTGATATTAGAACAACCTCTTTGGGTCTCCCATGTAAACTGAGGAATAGCAGTTTTCCAGGAATCTCCGGGCCTTCAGTATCAGGTTCAGACTGCTGAAACCTTTGGTCTTGTGGCCTGAGCATGTACAGATTTCTGGACGTCTCTAGTGTGAGCTAGCCATTGGTGGACAAATAAGAAAGTTTGTAATGTCATACATGTTAAGATATTTTCTAAACTCTTAGATTGTGGCATTCTTTTTTTACATCATTAAAAGCACAAGGCAAGAGAGACAGAGAGAGAGGGAGACCAGGAAACAGTTCTACACAGAAAAGTTGTTGTAAAATCATTGAGCCTTGTTTATTTCTGAGACAAGTTCTCAGGCTTGACTTGAATTCAAAATGCCCTAAACATCCATGCTTCCAAATAGCTAGGATTAAGGATTAAGAGATTAAATGTGTGATTTGCCATATTTATTTAATTTTATTTTTGGTCTTTTGAGTCAGGGTATGTAGTTCCAGCCATCCTGGAACTCTCTATGTAGACTAGGATGTCTTTGATCTCGCAGAGATCTGAATGCCTCTGTCTTCCGGGAGGTGGGATTAAAGGCATGGGCCAACCAGCCCAGCTGCTGCCACACCCATGCAGCTTCTGCCTCCTGGAATCCTTAAGAAATTAAATCATTGGTGGAAATGGGTGTGGTCTTCAGGGACTATATAAGGACCATCCGGAACCTCCAATTCATTGCTCTCCAGACCAGAGTGTGCTTCCGATCCTCCAGGCCCAGAAGATTGCTGAATCCATACCTAGAGGAATTGATCCTAGAGTTCTAATAGTCTCCTCCAGCAAAAGTTGGTGAAGGCTAAAGACACATCTTTTTTTTAATTTTTATTTATTTTTGTATGTGTATGAGTGTACTGTCTGCATGCAGGTTTGTGCACCCGTGTCGTGCAATGCCATGGAGGTCAGAAGAGGGTCTCAGACTTAGAAATGGAGTCAGACATCTCTCAAGCCTTCCAGGAAGAACTCACATGCTCCATCTGCCTGAACCACCTTGCAGACCCAGTCACCATAAGCTGTGCACACAGCTTCTGTAGGGCCCATCTCGGCCTTTCTGGGAAAACATCCAAACTCCTGTCCATTGCCCTGTGTGTAGGGAACCATCCCAGAAGAAGGTTCTCAGAACTGACCTTCTTCTCAAGAAGCTGGTGTCCACTGCCAGACAAGCCAGCCTCGGGAAGTGCCTGAGCTCTGAGGAGAACCTGTGTGATGCTCACAAGGAGGCAAAGAAGATCTGCCAGGAGGACAGGATGCTGGTGTGCGAGCTCTGTTCCAGATCTGAGGAGCACGAAGATCACACGCTGTGTCCCATTGAAGAGGCTGTTGAGGAGCAGAGGGAGACACTTCTAAAGCAAATGACATCCTTATGGGACAAGATTCAAGAAAATGAGAGGAATTTAAGAGAGGAGACGATAATAATCCCCACTTGGAAGGCTTATGTGTCTCTACATGAAACAATGATCAGGAACGAGTACAGGAAATTTCATCCAGTCATCTTCCAGAAAGAAAGGCAGCACATACAGAGTCTGAAGGAAGAAGGCAAGAGGATTTTTTTTTTAAATTTTTTTTATTAATTTTTATTTATTTCTGTATGTGTATGAATGTACTGTCTGCATGCAAGTTTGTGCACCCGTGTCGTGCAACGCCGCGGAGGTCAGAAGAGGGTATCGGATTCCCCCAGAACTGGAGTTCTCCTGGAATTGGAGTTTCAGACGGTTCTCAGCCGCCATGTGGGTGCTGGGGATCGAACCGGCGTCCTCTGTAAGAGCGGTCGGCGCTCTTAACCGCTAGGCTATCTCTCCAGCCCAGGCAAGAGGATTTTAAAGAAATTAAGGAACACTGAAGCCAGGATGATTGAAAAAATGCATCAACTAAGAGACGTGTACCAAGAACTACCGGCAAATGTCAAGGAACTCATCTGGAGCTGCTGCAGGACTTGGGAGAGACAGTGAGGAGAAGTGAGTCAGTGCAGCTGTGCATGCCCCAGCCCGTGAAACCAGCGCTTACAGCCAAGTCCATCATTGGACTGATCTATAGCTACAACCAATATCAGGAGGAAATTTCATTTGAAAATGTGTTAGTGATCCATTATGGGATGAGCCTATTTAATGATGTGAGGAGGCTCAGCTTTAGACACCACCTTCAGGACCCCTCTGTGAATTCTGATGGATCCTACCATGTTTCCTGGGGAGACCGGAGCTTCAGCTCTGGAAAACATTACTGGGAGCTGGATGTAACTGAGTCTTCAGAGTGGGCAGTAGGGGTCCGTGAGGGTTTCTGTTTAACCAGGTGTGGCCCAGTGACTGAAATGTGGGATGTTTCTTCTTGTTTTTGTGAAGGAGGGTGACCATCACAGCCTCCTGACCACATCCCCTCCATTTACTCACTATGGTGAGATACCAGTGGGGAAGGTTGGTGTGTTCCTTGATTGTGATCTCGGAAGTGGGAGTTTCTTGAATGTAGCTAAGAATGCCCTCATATGGAGGTACCCTTCTTTTTCCTTTGATTTCCCTATCAGGCCTTTCTTCACTGCCAGTTTCACATGATGGACACAAGCTATAACCTAAGAAATCCATAGCTCAGAGAGCCTGTCTCATTGGTAGTCAAGCAATAATGCAGCATTTTAGTAGTATTGTTAGGAGAGATGGCCTAGCGGTTAAGAGCGCCGACCGCTCTTGCAGAGGACCCGGGTTCGATCCCCAGCACCCACATGGCGGCTGTGAACCGTCTGTAACTCCAATTCCAGGAGAACTCCAGTTCCAGGGGAATCTGACGCCCTCTTCTGATCTCCGCGGCATTGCACGACACGGGTGCACAGACCTACACGCAGACAGTACACTCATACACATAAATAAATAAATAAATAAATAAATAAATAAATAAATAAAGAATTTCCTACTTTACTGCTACTTATATTGTTGAAGTTAAACATTTAATAATAAAAAAGAAATCACATATAATTTTAAAAAAAGGTCTTAGAGCAGTATTTAGAAAGGTATATAGAAAGGCAATGAACAAATAGTAACTGTTATAATCATACATTAAGTATGATTATAATATTATAATCATAATATTATGATCATTATAACATTAATGAATACTAAGTAGACCCTAGTATTCATTAATGTATGATTATGGGTCATAGAATATTGTAAATAGCATAGATCATAATTTAATAGTCCAATATTGGTTGGAATAATTCTTTGGAAGAAATTTATTATACTGCTTAATTTATATTTTCTTGAAATTTTTTAAATTTATTTTTATATGTATGAATGTTCTGTCTGCATGTAGGTCTGTGCATCCATGTCATGCAATGCTGTGGAGGTCAGAAGAGGGCATCGGATTCCCCCAGGACTGGAGTTAAAGATGGTTCTCAGCCACCATGTGGGCTTTGAACCTGGGGATTGAACCTGGGTCCTCTGCAAGAGCAGTCGGCACTCAACCTCTAGGCCATCTCTTCAGCCCCTAATTTATATTTTTAACTTTTAAAAAAGAGACATATTAAACAGTCATATAATTAAAATAAACTTTGAGATTGTACGTGGTACAAACTATATAGCATATCATTCAAAGAAAGCAAAAATTCTCTAGAGTTTGAGAAAGAACACAATCTAGTTAGGTTATGTGCTCTTCAGTAGTTTGTGAATGATAAACAAGAAAGTGTGGGAGTGCACAGAGCTTAGATCGGGGGATTTCCCAGGACCACCTGAAGCACAGAGTAGGCACCCCCCCCCAAACTGGAATTGCTGAGGAAGTGTCCAAGAGCGACTACAATAGTGATTCTGGGGTGCAAGGCAAGGCCATCACCAAGCACTAGAAACAATCTAGAGAAACTGGCTGGCAGGAAGCAGAGTGAGCACAGTACTCTGCAGGGTAATGACTGGGTGGTTCCCTACTGAGTTTTTGGAGAACCTTCAGAATAGAAAGGGAAGAGTGAGTCAGACTTACAATATATAACCAAAATTGAAAGCCTGAAACCTCGACAAGTCAACACTCCACAAACAAGGAGAAAAAAACAAAGGCATCTGAAGGAGGCAAGCAAAGCAAGCCTTCAACACAGTGAAGAAACACTTGGGATTCGCATCAGAATACAAACAAAAAGAAACCCACATGCTGAGAGCACACGGAAGGAACAACATGGGAAAAGTGCAGAATAATTCCCCACCAAGCTCTACCAACCCTATGGGAGATTCCTATGGTGAGATCTCCCTGGAGGTAGCCCAGGACACAGATCTTAGAAGAACAATTGCAGACATATTCAAAGAAATCAAAGAATATAAAGAACAAGTCAGAGAACTAAGGAGAGAAAAATGAAAAACTCAAGAAGGACCTGGAGGGAGAGAATAACAAACTTTGGAAAGAAGTAAAGGGAGAGAATGACAAACCAGAAAGAACTAGAGGGACAGAATGAAAATCTCTGGGAGGAAGTGGAAACACTGAAAAGATCCCATGCTGAAATAAAAAAGGAAACCAACCAGCTAAGCAAGGAGCTACAGGAAGAGATTGAGAAGCTCCAAAAGGAACTGGAAATACTAAAGAAATCACAGGATGAAATGAAAAAGGAAATTGAACACTCATCCAATCAAGAGGAAAGAAAGGGAAAAAGCCTCAGAAGTAGAATGCAGGAAGCAGAACAAAGAATATCAGACCTGGGAGATAATACAGAACAAATAAAAAGCTCAAGTAAAGATTATGAAAAATTTAAAAATACACAAAAGTGAAACAAACAGGAACTGTGGGACACTATGAAAAGATCAAACCTCCACATCATAGGAATAGAGGAAAGAGAAGAATCCCAAGAAAATGGTATTGATCAAATCTTCAATAGACTAATAGATGAAAATTTCCCCAAACTAAAAAAAGACAAACCTATACAAATACAAGAAGCACACAGAACTCCAAACAGAAAAGATCAGAAAAGAGACTCCCCATGCTATATCATAGTTAAAACACCAGATGCCCAAAACAAAGACAAAATTCTGAAAGCGACAAGAGAAAAACAAGTTACATATAAGGGGAGAACCATCAGAATTACAACTGACTTTTCAGTGTAAACTTTGAAAGCATGAAGAACATTGAGCAAAGCATTCCCAGTGTTAAAGGGCTACAGATGCCAACCCAGGTTACTATACCCCACAAAAATGTCAGTTATGGATAAAGAAGAGTGAAAAATATACCATGACATAAACAAGGTGATAGAATACATGTCTGGAAAACAAACCCTTCAGAGAATACTTGAATCAATTCAAAGGACAGAAGAGAGGAGCAACTATCCTCAGGCACCTAGAAAGAGAAATTAATAAAAGCATAACTGCAGAAGTAGAAACAGACCTATTGACCAATGGAACAAAACTGAAGAGCCAAACTTGAGCACATGCAATTTCAGCCACCTCATATTTGACAAGGGATCCAAGAAGACACAATGGAGGAAAGACAGCATCTTCAGCAACTGGTATTGGCAAAACTGGATCACAACTTGTAGAAGAATAAAATTAAATTCATACCTCTTGCCCTGTACAGAAGTCAAATCCAGATGGATCAAAGACCTCAATGTGAAACCCCAAACTCTGAAAATGATAGAAGAAAAAGTTGGCAGCAGNGAGCAATACAAGGAGCTACAAGAAAAGATTGAGAATCTCCAAAAAGAAGTGGAAATAATAAAGAAAACAGGATGAAATGAAAAAGGAAATCAAACACTCATCCAATCAAAAGGAAAGAATGGGAAAAAGCCTCAGAAGCAGAATGGAGGAAGCAGAAAAAAAGAACATCAGACCTAGAAGATAACACAAAACAACTAAAAAGCTCAAGTAAAGACTGAAAAATTTAAAAATACAAAAGAGTCGAACAAACAGGAAATGTGGGACACTACGAAAAGATCAAATCTCTGCATCATAGGGATAGAGGAAGGAGAAGAACCCCAAGAGAATGGTATTGATCAGTTCGTCAACAGAATAATAGGATGAAAATTTCTCCCAACTAAAAAAAGAAAAACCCATACAAAAGCAAGAAGCACATAGAACACCAAATAGACAAGACCAGAGAAGAAACTCCCCTTACCATATCATAGTTAAAACACTAGACTCCCAAAACAAAGACAAAATTCTGAAAGCCACAAGAGAAAAACAACAAATTACATATAAGGGGAAACCTATCATAATTACAACTGACATTTCAGTGTAAACTATGAAAGCAAGAAGAACGTGGACCAAAGTATTCCCAGTGCTAAACGACTATAAATGTCAACCCAGGTTACTATACACAGCAAAAATGTTGATTCTAGTTGAAAGAAAGAGAAAAATCTTCCATGACATAAACATGATGAAAGAATACATGTTCGGAAAACCAGTCCTTCAGAGAATACTTGAAGAAATTCAAAGGACAGAGCAGAGGAACAACTACCCCCCAGGCACCTTGAAAGAGAAATTAATAAAATCAGAACTGTGGAAATAGAAACCTAGACCAAAAATACAAATGGATAATAAGGTGAAAGGAAGCACAACACATATCTCAATTGTAACATTAAATATTAATGGACTAAATTCCCCAATAAAAAGGCATAGACTGGGAGGATGGACTAGGAATCAGAATCCATTGATATGCTGTCTACAAGAAATCAATCTCACCCTCAAGGATAGGCACCAACTTAAAGTGAAAGGATAGAAAAACATATTCCAAGCAAATTGTACCAAAAAAAGCAGGAGTTGTTATTTTAATATCAGACAAAATAGACTTCAAAGTAAAAGAAATCAGAAGAGACAAAGAAGGCCATTACATCTTTACCAAAGGAACAATTAACCATGTAGATTTCACAATCATGAATATATATGCACCAAACTGTGGTGCACCAAACTTTATAAAGACAAGTCTCCAGGACCTCAAGGCACAGATTAACCCCAGCACACTCATAGTAGGGGACTTCAATACCCCAATAAGCCCTTTGGACAGGTCAACTGGACAAAGAATAAACAGAGAGATATCTGAACTGAATGATACTATACACCAAACAGACCTCACAAACATCTATGGAATATTCCACCCAAATACCAGAGAATACACTTTCTACTCAGCACCCCACAGAACATTCTCCAAAACTGACCACATACTGGGACACAGGAAAAAAACCTCAACAAATACAAAAATGTTGAACAGGTTCTAGAACTAAGCTACTGTTTATTTTCAGACATAGGAATTTTTGGTATATGGGTGGAGAGTATGTATGTGTATTTTAGAGCAATATAAGATCAAAAGAATGAGGAAAAAACTAATATGTCATGACATTATATCTAACCACAGTATTCATTTTAAATACTGTTTCTTAGTATTTCTTATACAAGGCTGCTTGAGCATTTGTCCAAGCCTTTTCTAAAACATTATAGAGTAGTTAAAAGTATCAGGCTAATGTAACTTAGCCTTTCTGGATGCTTAACAACCATACTTAATGCCCATACCAATTTGGCCAAGGGTCTTAAGGGATAACTTTGTTCCTTGTCCTCAAAGGTCAACTAAGTCCCAGGGGACTATGCGTGGGGGTATCTCTTGAAATGTCCTGTAAATGTGAGTCACCAGTCTTCCTGTGCAGGGAGGTCTTGGAGATCCATTAATGTGACTTCAGCCACTGTCCAGTCTATATTGAGGAAAGTCTGCTCATGCTTCAAAAAGGGAAGCCTGGCCTAGCAAGACCTGACTTTGTCCTCAAGAGGATGGAACTGGTAAATGAAAAGCCAAAAGGAGATGGGGGCTCCCTTCCCCCTCCAAAACCTGAGTGACCCCTGAGGACCAGATCCTCAAGTGACCTTGAGAAAACAAAAGCCTTGGTTAATCTGAGCTAACTGTGTGGCCTTACACATCCAAAAGGAAAGTATAACCAGAAATAAATAAATAGTAAGGCCTGAGACATCCAAAAGGAAAATAGAGCAGGAAAAAATAAATAGTAAGGCCTGAGAAGTTGTACTTCAGGTATAAAACTTGAGATCTTAGTAAAAAAACAAAAACAAAAAAAAAGCACGGTTGTTTTGCCTATCTTACTGGCAAATTCAGGTACCCTGTGGCTGCCACTGCTTTTGCCATCCTTCAAAGACATGAAACACAGCTTTTCAACCTTCCAATAGGGACTGAAGACTCATGTCTGTCCAAGAATCCTCCAAACCTTCAGTGCCAGATGGGGACTGCTGAGACATCCAGCTTGTGTACTGAGCTACTACCGAGGTTTCAGCCTTGTCAGAATATATACTGCCATTGTTGGACTACCCAGGCTGTATCATGGAGACTAGTACAGGAAGATCAAGACAGAACATGATGCTTACTGGATTTCATTTGGTAACCATGGGAAGGGAAAGCCCCAGTGTGGAACACAGGGCAGAACTGATGGTGGTTTGGGTTTGCCAAGGAGGAGCCTTCAACCATGACATCTTTCAGCCTAATAAAGAAAAAAATCATAAGCTGAAGATGCTAAAACCTATGATGTATGTGGCATGCATATATGCTTATTTTGAAGTGATGCAAATTGGAGAGGATAACAGCAAGGGCAGAAGGACTGGGTCAAAGAACTGACTGAAGTGGTGAACCTCTGCTCGAAACAGTAAACTTCTGCATCGAAAATTTTAAGAGACTGAGAAAAAGATGAAAGATGTTTGACAGAATGTGTGAGCTCTGGTGGAGTGGGGAGGCAAGGAAGGGGGCACAGGTCTAGATTTGATTGGAAATTTGGTATGAAATGCACAAAGCTTCAATAAAAATTGGCTTTGAGAAAAAAGAAAAAAAATGGAATTAAAAAAATATGTGAAGGGTTTGTTTGTTTGTTTGGTTGGTTGGTTGGTGGTTTGTTTGCTTACCTGTTTGTTTTAAGACAGTGTCTTGCTCCATAATCTAGGCCGGCTTCAAACTTGTGGTCCTTTTCCCTCAGCCTACCAAGTACTTGGGTTGCCGGCATTTTCCATAATGCCAAGCCTCCAACTCTGAAGTTTCTAACCCCTCTGTCCTTAGTTTGCTTTCTTGTTCCTGTGACAAACATCAGCACCAGAAGCAACTGGGGGAAAAAAGGGTTGATTTCACTTTCTAGGTTGCAGTTCATCACTGAGGAAAGCCAAGGCAGGAGCTCAAGGCGGGAACTGAAGCAGAGACCAAGGATGCGCCTTATTGGCTTGCTTTCCCCTGGCTTCCTCCGCTGCCTGTCTTATACAGCCTACGCAGCATCCGCAGTGGGCTGGGCCCTCTTACCTCAATTAGTAATTAATAAAATACACCACAGACATGGACACAATCCCATCGGTTCTAGGAGATTCTTCAGTTAAGCTTCCTTCTTCCTAAGAAAGTCCAGGTTTGGGTCAAGTTGACAGTTGACGCTAACTACTCTCTTTCTTTATTTGTTTGAGTTTGCTAAAATTCTACCTGCCAAATAGAATTATCAACTAATGCATATTTATTAATACTTGGATAAGTATGTAACATTATCATACATAAAAATAAAATTTATTTCTATATTAGCATGTTTATTATGCACAATTTGTGTATGTGTATGGGTACATGTTCTTGAATGTGTGCCCCTGCGTACATGCACATCTAGAGGCCAAAGTCCAACTTTGTCTCCACTTCCTAAACTCTGGGATTATAGATGTGCACTGCTTATGCCTGGATGCTCTTTTACATGGGTTCTGAAGAATCAAACTCAGGCACTTAGGCTTGCAAGGGAAATGCTTTCCTGACTGAGCCATCGCCCCGACTGTAGTTACGAATATTCTTTCCTTTAAGATTTATTTTTTAATTGTGTATATGCATGTGTGTCTGGGTGTGGATATGTACTTGAGAGTAAAGCTACCAATGGAGGCCAGAGGAGGCTGTCAGATCTCCTGGAGTTGGCATTAAAGGTGGTTGTGAAGTGCCCTACATGGATGCTATGAACCAAATTCAGGTTCTCTACAAGAGCATAATAAACTCTTACTTGCTGAGCCATCTCTTTAGCCAAAATTATGTACATTTTTGACAACGGGGGAACTAAAGGGGAAAAGAAGTTAGTATTTTAAGTGCTCAGGTGGGCTGGAGAGATGGCTCAGTGGTTAAGAGCACTGACTGCTCTTGCAGAGGTTTGATTCCCAGCACTCACATGGCAGCTAAGAACCATCTTAGGCCAGGTATGGTCATGTGCACCTTTAATCTCAGCACTCAGGAGGGCAGAGGCAGGTGGATCTCTGAGTTCAAGGCCTGCCTGGTCTATATAGTGAGCTCCAGGGCAGCTGGGACTAAAGACAGACCCTGTCTCATAAATAAATAAATAAATAAATAAATAAATAAATAAATAAATAATAGTGTTCAGGCTAATAAACAGAAAAGCATTTTGTAACCAACTATGTAAATATAAATGAAAATTACAGTAGAATTGGTCCCAGATCCTATCATTTCATTCATAACCTTCAAGGCAGCCATGGGACTTCCAGCATTGTCAAATTATACCATGCCCACAGTGGTTACTGAAGAGACTCAGAATGAATCAACATGCGGAGAATAAGTGACCACCATGGACTGCTCAGCCACAAATGGGATGTCTATGTTATCCTCCAAGTCTCAGGAAACATCATAGAAGACAGGACAGAAGGAATATAAGGGCTGGTAAGAGTGGAGTGTCGTAGAAATGCAGCTTTCTGAGCTTGAAATGGCCATTGTGCTCTTTTAAAATTATAGTTTTATTTGTATATTTTAAAATTTTATTGATTCAAGAACCTCATACAAATGTATTTTGATCATATTCAGATCTACTCCCCCATCCCCACACCCCCAGAGTTCATGTCTTCCATTAGCAAATGAAAAACCCCCTCCATTTTACACAACACATCTGAACTGGGTGCCAGACAAAAGGTGCCTCATTAGAATGTCAGTGATCTGTAATTCTTATAAACAGATGGGACCACAGTAAGGAAAAGGAAGGACCCACTCCCCCACCCCCCTTATTTATAAAGGTTTTTGATTAGTATGTCCCCAGGTTTCTTGGAATGGAGTTTCTGCACTTGTCTTCTATTTCTCTAACACAGAGATTGTCAAGTAGTAATTTCACTCTTCTTCAGTGATCAGAAGCCTTGGGTTTCCACATCAAAGTCAGTTGTTCCAAGCTCAAGTACTTGAAGATTACATTTTGGCTGTTTCTGGGCCTCACTCAGGGCAATGACCCCACTGTGCCCAAGTCATTCTGCAATAGGGTTTTGCTATGAGTAAAGGAAGAAGCTAGGTCCTCGCAGCAGGCAGCTCACAGGCCTCCAACCCAAGATTCTCTACGAGGCAGCCGGATGTTTCAAAGCTCCATACCACAGCCCTGCAGCAGTGTCCTCTAGCTTACTTTCTGAGCTCCGTAGACTTCCGGTTCCTCTCTCTCCTGAGGACTGCAGTCACTGGATGATGACTATAGCTGGGTTGACCATGGTTGTGCTGTGCAGTGGCCACTTGCAGTCCCGGCCCCTGGAAAGAGAGGTGCCCTGTGCCCCCCAGGGGCACAGCTGGCGAGACCTATTTATTTTTCGTAGTTGCATATTCAGTTGGCTTTTTAGGTGTCTGCTGTTTTTGTAATTTCCTCCTTGGCCAGCCGGAACAAGTGAGGAGACATCTTACCAGCGAGATGTTTTAAGCCTTTGTGCATGCGCCACTATGCCCAGTTTCTTTATACTAAATACTGTTACTCGTTATTTGAGAATTTCATAGAATGAATTTTGACCATAACTACGGCAACTCCTCTGGGGTCCTTGGGCACCACCCAGCCTCTCCCTGCATTTCATCTTCTCTATTTTTGTTGTTTGTAAATTTAATAACTCAATTCCAGTGTGTGCTGTCCATATATTTCTGGGCGTGGGACAGTCCATTGGAACATGAACAATCTACTAGGTTCCACACCCTGAAAGAAAACTGCTCTCCCTCCTCCAGAAGCCAAGGAGGGCTCGTAGCTCCTCTGTTAGAGGTGAAGGAAGCTCATGAACCCCTTCCTAGTCCTTGGTAGATCTTGTGCAGGTGGCCTCAGCCATGGTGAATTCATGAGTGCAGGAGTCCTGAATGTCCAGAAGACACAGTTGCATTCCAGCCCTCCCCAGCCTCTGGCTCTTAAACTCCTTCTGTCCCCTCTTTGACAATGGTCCCTGAGCTTCAGGGAAGAGTTGTGATATAGATGTTCCATTTGCTGCTAAGCACTCCACTTTTCTCTGGGCTTTAACCAGTTTTGAGTTTCTGTATTAACCACCATCCACTGCAAAAAAGAAACTTCTTAATATAGCTTCAAATAAGGAAGAGACCATTCTCTGCATTTTCTCAGGCTTTTACCTTAAACTACAAAACTGAATCCTCCTCTGGTCTACCACGCTTGCAGCATCTCCTTAAAGAAAGAGGGTTGGTTTACTTGGCTCCGGAACAGCCAGGCAATCTTGCTCTTTGACCGCATTAACCTCAGAAAGAAGCTCTTCCAGGAAGTTGTCATTCTAGTTCTCCTCCTTGAGCTGTAATCAGAAACGCTTTGATCCAGCTGACATCCTCCACAGGGCTGGTGGAGATTCACCCTGCCTGTACATGAGTCCCAGAGGCGAGCAGGCGTTGAGTGGAAGAATGTGTGGGAAACTAACTGTATCCTTGGACTTCGGTCATGGTAATTTTCCCACTCTGATTTTCCTATTTCTTATTTGGCTATGAACATGTAAAGACAGAAAACCACGGTTAATTAGAGTATCCGTATAACCCCTTACACAGTTTCTCAGGGTGAAAGATTCTAGTAAATTAAAAAATGGACTTTATATTCAAGGGACTGGCAGTTGTATAGATTTCCACAATGCTCTGAACCTAATGCGTGACAGAATTTAATCATCAGATTACAATGTTTTATTTAGATCCTGCTGTTCTGTCCAAACTGGAAAAAAATGTTGGCCTCAGAATCCAGCAAACTAGTAGGTGCTAGTATGTGATCCTAAACTGTCTGCAGATAATACACTGCACATAGAGTGTTTATTCATTCTGACTTCTAAACAGGGCCTGATTTTAGAAATCAGCATCTGTAATTTGCTTTGGGTCTGAAAGTTGCTTTCTAGAACAGAACTTTCGGTTATCACATTCTTAAGTCCTTTCGGGAAAAGCATCTATAAAAATCATGTTTTCTTTCTCACTTGGCATTTTTACTTTCTGAGTGGGATGGAGGCCCTTCCTGCTTAAAATAGAACTTTCCAAATTAGTCTCTCCTACAACTGTAACTTTGCTTCTTGCCGTACTTGACTCGGTGAAGAGAGACGGGGGTTTGAACCAATGGCTTGGACAGATGGATCCACAGTTAAAAGCACTGGCTGCTCCTACAGAGGACCTGGGTTTGCTTCTCATCACCAACATGGTGGCTTACAATTGTCTGTAACAGGAGATCTAACACCATCTTCTGGTGTCCACAGGCATTGCACTCGTGTGGCACACTTATATTCACACAGGCAAAACACTCATACACATAAAAATAAAAATAAGAGAAAAAGGCTAAGAGAATTTAAAGCTGCACAGAGGGCATACATATCACCAGGGGTGTTGTTAAAAATTGATTCTTTAGTATGTGAAGCCTGTGATTCTACATTACTAACAAGCTTGCAGAGGTTCCCATGTTTCTGGTTTGAAGACCATCCCTCAATGAAGGAAATGGATTATCTACTTCCCAAAAGCAATAATTTATTCATTCGATGCTATTTAATTGAAATAGATAGAAAGAACTAGGTTATGAAACTAAATAGGAAGGTGACAATCCTTACCCTTAAGAAGCCCACAGTCTAACAGGGCAAACAACATAACAAATAAATTCTATGGTTATGGTGAACGAGCTATATATTAGGATAGGATATTTGAATACATACCTCTCCAAAGATGATGCATAGAGGGCAAACAAGCCTATGATGAATGAACATTGTATTCCATTAGGGAATTCCTATAGAAGATGAACACTGTATTCCATTAGGGAATTCCTATAGAAGATGAACACTGTATTCCATTAGGGAATTCCTATAGAAGATGAACACTGTATTCCATTAGGGAATTGCAAATTAAAACAGCAGTGAGATATCATTGAACACTTCCTAGAATGATGAAATTCCACAACACTGACAGCATCAAATGTTGGCTAGTATGTTGGTGGGAATGCAAAAATGGTACAGCCATGCTGAAAAGTAAACATACCTCAGACCAGTAAGCATCTTCCTTGGTTTTTAATCCAAATAAGGTAAAAAAAAAAAAACCTTTTTCCTACACAAAGACCTCACATGAATTCGTCTAGCACTTCATGATTACTAAATTTGGAAGCAACCAAAATTTCCTTCAGTGGGTGAATGAATAAATCATGAGCCATCCAAACAATGAAGTATTATTCAACACTGAGAAGGAATGAACCGTTGAGTCATGGAAAGACATGGGGGAAACAAATGCATGTTGCTTTACGAAGGAAGCCAATAAGAAAAGGGTACATCGGATGTGACTCCAACTCTTCTGAAAAAGACAAAGCCATGGGTAATAATAAATTGCTAAAGTTGTTTCCAAGAGTCAGGAGTACAGGAGGGATGAGCAGGCTGAATACAGATGGGTTTTAAAATAGTAAAGCTATTCAGATGACCACAATAATGGGTGCAGTTCATTACACAAGTCAAAACCAAAAGAACCACAGTACCAAGTACCTAAGGCAACCTGGAGACTTTGGTTGATATGGCATCTCAGCATTGGCTCACTTTTAACAAATATTCTGTTGTCATACAGGACGTTGGAGGGAGACTGCACGCTGCAGGGAAGGACACATGGAAAATCTGTCTGCTTTCTGCTTAGTTTGATGAACCCAAAACTGCTGTGTAAAAATCTCTCTCTCTCTCTCTCTCTCTCTCTCTCTCTCTCTGCCTTCTCTTTCTACCTCCTCTCTTTCTCATATATGATATATGCATATGAATAGATGATAGAACTTGATAATCCATTCTAGGGACTAAACAGTCTTTGTTGGTGCAAAACATTATTCAAGTACACTATGTGTAACAGTTAAATTAGCCACTGTTTCAAGTTTTCTTTCAAATTGTGAACTAGAAAACACATCACTCGGAGTGCTTTTTAAAAAGGATAATTATAAAGCAGTATGGCAGATTTTCTGAATCAGAATTTCCTGGTGCTGGGAGTTAGTAACATGCAGGTCAAGTTCTTTGGGTTGTTTTTATGTCACATGACATTCACAAATTGCTTTTCTTTGGGTAGTCCATACATTTTTAGTGCAAAAGCAAATATTAAATAAATTTCAAGTAAATATTAATAATTTTACTATCTTATTGGGAACAATCAATAATATTAAACTTCATGGAAAGTGTTAATTATCTATTACCTACGTGTAAATTAAGTAACTATGGAGATAATACTGGAATATATTTATTTAGGTAAATACATATAATTTTACATAGAATTAAGAGCATACATGACATGATTTTTGACAAGCGTGGTACAGACATGAGAAGAGACCATTTATAGAGGTAAAAATCACAAACATTATCTTTTATTGTGAGACAGGAAGAATATGAGGCTAAGGAGATGGCTCAATAGGTAAGGACACTTTTTACCAAGAAGAGTTTGAATACTCAGCACACATAAAAAGCTGGGCAAGTGTGACTGTAATAGTGCACTGTGGCAGTCAGGTACAGGAGGGTTGCTGGGGCCCACTGCCTGTCAGCTTAGATCCAGGTTCAGTGAGAGACTGTCTCAAGGGAATAAAGTGGGGTGTGATAACATCCTCTTCCTCTTCTGAGTCCTTCACATGTCCACACCCAAATACACATGTGCTCATATATCAGAGAGAGAGAGAGAGACAGAGAGAAAGAGAGAGAGAGAGAGAGAGAGAGAGAGAGAGAGAGAAAGTATTCAGAGAATACTCTAAATAGAGTACACAGAAGTATTTTGTCTTTAAAGCTGGAGACAACTTTGAAAGACATTTTCAGCTTTCTGTGTTCATCTGCTAAGAGGAAAACATATTTCCTGTTTCTATTTTTAACAAGAACAGCTGAAGCAGCTATTCTAATACCTTTTTGCATAAATTGTTGCCCACAAATGCACCTGACTGAAAGATCTTACCTAGAACTGGTTGCTAACAATAGTTGAAAATAGTCTACAGCTCTAAATCCACAGAACTCAAACCCTATAGGAATACTGCATAAGAGAATCTTCACTATTTTCATGTATGTTTGTCCCTCTACTCACATCCTAGTCTCATCATTTTGTGAGTTATTTTTTCAACGACTCTTTTGCTCAGGTAATTAGCATTTCATAAGCAAACTGAAAACGGGGTAGCAATTTGTATGGCTTCTTTTGTCTCATTTCTGTGGGACACCTACTCTTGCACAGTTACACACATGTAGTCATTTAGCAACTCCTGTATTTGTTCCAGTGGATCCTATCTCTTGTCATTCACTTTATATAAAGACCAAGACATTATTTAGTAGCAGTACCCAAGAACTCTAGTCTCAAGGTGTGGAATAAAGCTATAAGCTAATATAGTTAAATAATGAGACTCAAATCCTCTGAAAGTTCAGAAAACCTGAACGTGTTAACTATGCTCTTTTTTTTTTTTTTTTTTTTTTTTTTTGTCTTTTTCAGACAGGAACTTGCTATAGTCTCTCTGTAGCCTCAGCTACCCTGGAACTCGCTCTGTAGACCGGGCTGGCCTTGAACTCACAAAGATCCGCCTGCCTCTGCCTCCCAAGTGCTAGGATTAAAGGCGTGCGCCACCACGCCCTACCTAACTATGCTCTTAAATGGCTGCAATGTCAGAATTTTTAAATGAATGATTAACATGTTCCATACTGCAGTAAATATGACTTGCCCTGGTTCTCTTCATAAGATGATGTCAATGAAAGTATGTTGGCCCTACTGGTCAATTAAATAATCTGTACCCTTTTGCTTTCCATTAAATGTCCTTTTAATTCATCATCAGGTAAAGCATGAGACAGTTTGAAAGTTAGGCCTAGCACACTCACAGTCACGTACATGAACAACATATACAAATAGGCAAAAGGCAAGTCCAGTCTGTATTGCCTGACAATACCTAGTAGCAGTGAACTTTATTCAGATGCCCATAAGTACATTAGTGCAGCAGCATTACATCACATTCATGGGGATCACTTGAGCCAAACCTGGATCACCACTTGCGCACTGTACACTGGCTCTGTCCCCAGCTGGACTTGCTTCTCAGTCCAACTCGTGGACATATTTGTTTGCCAGGGATGGAGAACATCAGCCCTGCAGCTCTTTGTCACAGTCTCTATCTGTGGCACCAGTTTTTCTTTCTAATCTTTTTCTGTAACAATTCCAATATTCTTTTTCCTTTAAATTTCAGAAACACTAGCTGTACATTTACTTACAAAATGTTCTTATCTTGGAAGATTGGGACTATACAATCACTACTGTATTTATGATTATTAGCTAATCAAACTGGGACATTCTTTTTCTAGAATGTGTAGTGAACTGATCCAAAATAGCTAGCACACAGCTTTCTTCCTTGTAAGTCTCTATGATAGTTCTAAAAGAAGTATTGAATTCACATATTGGGTCAAATATAGCCAAATGTAAATGTTCTATTATTCTGCTATTTGTGATATGAAATTTTTTTTCAGAGAAAATTACATTGTTCAAGGATCTAATATAAAAATCTCCCCAAAATCCTCAGGAGAAATTTTAACGAAATATTCTATGGACCCTTTAGACTCAGCACTAGCATGAACCAAGGTGGTTCATGTGAAAATTCCCAGATTGAAGAATGTTATTTGATATCCTGTGGGGTCCACTCAACAATGTGGATATTCCCATCATTCAGCGCTCACATCAGGCTTAACTTCTCACACATACAGATGCATATTCTGTGGGTGCTTCTTGCACAGTTCTTGCCTGTCTTGGGTTTCTTCCAATAACAGAATGGTTCAGAGAAGCATAAACAATGCCCTGTTTGTCTCCCTCCAGTTGTGAGTTAGAACAAGCTTCAGATACTTCCTGGATCCTGAACCAGGGATCGTTATCATAAATTTCAGTCTCTGATGACAGTGTTTGGGAATTTTGCCTGGAACTCACTGGGATATCAACCTACAAGAGAAAAAAGATGTATCACTTAAGGATATTAATAATATATATTCATCCCCAAACTATGAATGAGATGCTAGATGATACCATGCATTTTGAGTGAATTCACCAGTAGTACCACTATGTATGCTGCCTTAATAGTTACATTATCAGCAGACTTTGAATTACTAAAGGATGAAAGTTTGTTTTTTAATGTTGGGTCCAGGTCCTTGTGAATGCTAGGCAAGTATTGACCACTGAGTCACACCCCCACCCAGAAATGATGAAGTTTGAAGTCCACTATATTCTTCCCATAGAGTTGTGCTTTAGTATGGATGATTTTTGAGTTCAAGAAACACACTTAATGCTCTTTCAAGATCAAAGCACATCCCAAATTCATTGCGAAAGCAAAAATTATTCCAGGAAAACTTCAGGCAGTTTATAATGCAGTGGGTGGTATTAGAGTAGTAGAGAATAAAAAAGATTAAGTATAAACAGAGCAAACCAAGCCCTGTACATGGAGAAGGGACTGCATGTGCTGAGCCACCCGAGATGAACCTGAGAACTGGGATTGGAAACTGAGGTAATTCTAAAGGGACACATTTAGGTGAAGTTTGAAAATGCTATTCTGGTTGTTAGTTCTGTCACAAGAAAATTCTTACACTTTCCAATAGTGTCAAATGCCTAGAGATCTGGGATACAGAGGGGAGTGGGAATCCTTATATTTTCTCCATCTTTTCAGTTATTGCTTAGCTGTCCCTGCCTATACAAAAGCCACACTTGGTGAAAATGAAGATGTTATGATCATATAAAGAGTTTTAGTTTTCAGTGTGCGTGTGTGTGTGTGTGTGCACGCACATACATGGAGGAGGTATGCATGTGGAAGTCAGTGGATGAAGTTGGGTGTTCTATTTTATTTCTCTCCACCTTATATTTTAATGTACTTTTATTGAGTATTTGTGCACTTCATACAATATATCTAGTCATATATGTTAATGCTATCCAGTCAAGGATTTGTAGAGTGGGGCACAAGTTTACCCACTGTAGTCTAGTCAGCCTACCTAGAGTCACTCCCTTAAAGAAAGTCAACTGTCCCTCACCTAGCAGTAATCAGTCACCAATAGTTCCTCCACTAGGGTTGAGGCCTACTGCCCAATTCCCCAGCTCTCTGCTGGAATTTCATCTGAGTCAGCATGGGTCTTGTGCATGTTGTCATCATTATTGCAAGTTCATACGAGCAAGTTCCCAGGGGTCCGAAAACCTCTGTTTCCTTATGTTCATGCACAAACCCTGGCTCTTAACAATCTTTTGCCCCCCCCCCCATCTTCCACAATAGTCCCTGAGCCATGGGTGGGTGAGGTTTAACGCAGGAGTCCCTGAATAGGACTCATTTTTGAGAGAGGCTCTCTTGCTGAAGCTGAAGTTTCAACTACTGTTGGCTGGCCAATGAGCCCCAGGATCCACCCCTCTCCACTGGGTTTACAGCTTTTGTGTGCGTGCTAGGGAGCCAAACCTAGGTCGTCTTGCTTGGATGGCTACGAACCATTACGAACCAAACCTAGGTCGTCATGCTTGGATGGCTATGAACCATTTTCCCAGCCCTTTGTTTTGATCTCTTTTTTAAAAGTTTTTTAAAAATATTTAAGCCAGGCATGGTGGCGCACGCCTTTAATCCCAGCACTTGGGAAGCAGAGGCAGGCAGATCTTTGTGAACTCAAGGCCAGCCTGGTCTACATAGTAAGTTCCAGGCCAGCTGGGCCTACAGGGAGACCCTGTCTCAAAAAGACCAAAAAATATTTTATTTATTTTTATGTGTTTGAGTGTTATGCCTGCATGTATGTAAGCGCACCCACGTCATGCAGTGCCTGTGGAGGTCAGAAGAAGGCATTCAATCCCCTGAAGCTGGACTTACAGACAGTTCTTAGCTACCATTTGGGTCCTGGGTTTCGAACCTCGGTTCTCTGCAAGAGCAGCCAGTGCTTTTAACTGCTTAGCCATCTCTCTAGCCCCTGTTTTGATTTCCTAAATCTGATTTTAACCATCCAATACATGTTTTTAAGTTTGGGCCTTGCTCTAAGTTATCAGGGTCATGATCTTTCACAAATCACATGCCTTCTCTGGTCTGTGGTGAACCTCACTGTGACATATGGGCTAGAATTGTGACATATGGGCTACACATCTTGGGAAAAGTTCTACCCTGAAAGCATGCTTGGCCCCAGCTTGAAAAATGAAACATAGCTGCTGATACCCCACTTTCTTCTGATGAGGCAACTACTCAGAAATAACATTAAAGCTGGATGACTGAAAGAACAGGGCGGCTTGGCCAAGGTAGAAAGTACCCCATAAAAGTGACTGCAGGTGGGGACTGACGACCATCAAGTGAACTGACGAACAGCCATGAACCCTCAGCCAGTCCCTGCTATACTTCTGAATCATACCAGTCTTTCTGTTTGGGTAACCTGGCTCTCTTTCCCAGGATACTTCATTTGCATGTAAAATTCTGTTAGAAAGAGCAGACTAGTTCTCTGCACCAGAAGCTCTCTTGTAATGCTCCATCAAAGTCATGGGTACTATGAAGGCAGGCACGGCAGGGCAAGGTAGCCAGAGATGGTAAACAGAAGGTGACAGAGTGGTGAATGTCATTTTACAAACCTACGCTGCTCAACAATTATGAAACACTTTTAAAAATCTGTATGTTGATATGCAATTCACATTCCATAAAAGTCACCCGTTAAAGTATATAATTGAGTGGCTTTTAGTGTACAAGGACCATTGTGAAATAAGATCAGAACTTTGAACATTTTTCTTTTCTTTTATTTTACTATTTTTATGTTTTTGTTAGCATATAGTAATTATACATAATAATGACTTTTATTATGATATTTTATGTATGAATATGATGCATTTGTTCATATTCACCCCCCCACTGCTGTCTCTTGTCCTCTCTCCACTCCTTCTAGTTCTCTTCCTCTTTGTAACTGGTCTCCTTTTCATTTTCATGTCTTTCTTTTCCCAATGAGTTTCATTAGGATTGCTTACAACAGCATGAGTAAGGTGTATTTACAGTGACTACAATGAAAAGGTCCTTCCCTCCCCACCAACTATTTTTTTGCCACTAAATTTTCAGGGGGAATTTAGAGCAATACCTTGGGAGCTCTTCCCGATTTCATGACAGGATATTAATGCCCCCCATCTTATATATAGGTTTGGCACAAACAATAACAGCTGCTAGGATAAATCTGTATTTTTTTAGGTATTTCTTTTTTTTAATTTATTTTGCTTTTTTAATTTTATTTATTTTTTATATGTGTATGAATGTACTGTCTGCATGTAGGTTTGTGCACCCGTGTCGTGCAATGCCGTGGAGGTCAGAAGAGAGTCTTGGATTCCCTTGGAACTGGAGTTCTCCTGGAATTGGAGTTACAGATGGTTCTTAGCCACCATGTGGATGCTGGGGATCAAACCCGGGTCCTCTGCAAGAGCAGTCAGTGCTCTTAACCGCTAGGCTATCTCTCCAGCCCTAAGAAATCTGTATTTTTATATGCAATCACACACACACACACACACACACACACATACACACATACTACTTGGCTCATGGTGTCACTTAAACTTACTGAAAACATAAAAATGATATAATACAACATGCATTTGTCTTAACAGATACATAAACATACCATATTAATATCTCTTCCTAAGTCAGAAGTCTTCATTTGTTTCCCTACAAGATTAAAAAAAAAATCAAAAGAGTTAAGAAAATAAGGCGAGCCCTTTCCCTCCACACTCACTCCATTGCATGCCAGTCATCATATTGTTGGTTTGACCTTATTTGTTTTGGTTAGCATGCTTCATACAAACCTCAATCTGTGAGGTAGGCACATGACCATTTCCCTCTCGTCATTTCTTAATGTAACCCTGTGGCACATCCAAGAAGGAGGAAGGGGCAGAATCTGCTACATCACTTTAAAAAAGTTTGAAATCATTGCTCTGGGGTCATCCAATGCTAAATACTCAAAACGCTTCTGTCTGCTCAGCTATAAATGGGATACTTTTTTCTTAATTTTTATTTATTTATTTTCTATGTGTATGAATGTACTGTCTGCAAGCAGGTTTGTGCACCCGTGTCGTGCAATGCCTCGGAGGTCAGAAGAGGGTGTCAGATTCCCCTGGAACTGGAGTTGAAGATGGTTCTCAGCCGCCATGTGGGTGCTGGGGATTGAACCTGGGTCCTCTGCAAGAGCAGTCGGTGCTCTTAACCACTAGGCTATCTCTCCAGCCCATAAATGGGATACTTATACATACCCTTTTTTCACAAGGCTCGGAGAACATCGAGGAAGAGAGGGTGAAAAGATGGTAAAAGTCAGGGACCAGGGAGAACTGAGCTGAAACAGTGCCTTCTGTATAAGAAAGGATGTTATACTCATGAATTCACAAAAGCTATGGTTGTTTGTATGAGATCTGCACAAGATCAAGGCAGTCAACATTCCAGCATGGATGGGAGAGGGAATCATGAGCCCCAATCCCTAGCTGAGGAGCCACTGACAAGTGATAGATGCTAGGGGAGTCCGTTTCTTTAGGGGTGTGGTCGCTGGTAGGTCACCCAGTGGATGACCCCATGCTTATGAATGTATAAGTAGCACTAATTGGATTCAGTGGATTATAAATAATGAATAAAATAAAGAATGAATGAAAGAAGGAAGGGAAGAAGATATGAAGTTGGGAGGGGGATGTTATGGGGGCATGCAGGAATAGTTGGAGGAAGAGAGTGAGGAGTTGACTAGGATAGAAATATGTTGTATGGCTGTATGAAATTCTCAAAGAATAAATAAAAATTAAAATGCTTCTGTCACACATACAGGTGCTAAGTTCCCTTTGGATGTGGTAAATCAATAAAAAGTACCCCTGCTTCTTTTTTCTGAGGTTCTAGTAGCCTCAAGAAATATGAGAGTACAGAAGTGATAGGAAAAGTCTGTGCAGGTGCTGAGGAAGGCTTACAGAGGACTCTTTGGCAAGGGAGGCTCTGGGCTCCAGAAGAACTTACTTCAAAATGCTAGAAGCAGTTTGGACCAATCAAAGTTTTCTCCTGCAGCAACAAAAAAGGGATGCTTTACCTAAATCTACATTGTGGTTCATGTTATAGGAAAGGGAATAAGAAGATATGGAAAGAAGAAAATGGAAAGAGAAAGAAAATGTAGACAGACCAAATCAGGGCTAAGCTGTAATTTATGCGTTCCTCTCTAGCTGTGTCTAAGTACTCAGTAGTACATTAAGGAATGAAGAAATGTTTTCAAAATTAGAAAGGAATTGTTTTCAAAATACCACACTACTTCTCCCATTATAGTCAAATCCACATTTCTCAAATGCAGTATTGTTGAGTAAGGACTCAGTTCAAGGATGTTTATGGTGGCAATATCACAGGTGTGCATGTGTACACACACACACACACACACACACACACACACACACACTTGAATTCCTTCCAGGGACACTGATTATTTAGACAAGGGTGTGTATCATGGGAATCATATAGTATAGCTATGAAAAAGGTGAAGACCAAGTAACTCAAATCAGACATGTTCATTCAAAAAATTATTTCAATCTCTCACTCGACTTGGTTGAAGTTTAGGAGAGACCTTTGTCACACACACCTAAGATTGATATGTGTAGACTGAGGAAGTCCCAGTTACACGCCCTCCTAGCCACAGCCTGGGCTGGAGCTCTGTGAGGTACTGAGCATGTCTCCCTCCCTGGAGAGAATCCAAATCAAACCATTCAGGTTTCTGCTGGAAAAATAAGCAGTTTTCAGGAAATCATTATCCAGAAAGAAAATAAGAACTAACTAAAAAAAATCTATCAATCCCCTCAAAAGAATCCCAAATGTGTGGCACACAGTGAAGGGGGGAATTGAAACTCACCTTGGTGCCTTCTCAGGAGGCGGACTAGGAAGAAACAGGCAAGAAGGAGGAGAAGCAATCCCCCCAAAGGAAGCAAGCTGTAAAATGGCCATGGCCTGTCTGCAGTCTCTTTTATGGAGGGTGGTCCTGAGGCATTGGTTGCATCTGAAATGTTGGGCATTTCATCTGGAATGTTGGGCAATGCTGAAAACAGGAAGTCTGAGATATGTTACAGTTAGCAGCAGCCGCCCCCTCCTCATCAGAACTTGAACAAGCTGATCCCTCTGTTTCTCCTTTGAAGGCTCAGTGTCTTCAACCACTTATTTTCATCTTTTCTGAAAAATCTCACATTCTGCTTGGGCCACTCATCTGTAGAATAAGCTCCACAATGGTTCTCAAAAAACCCCTTCACCAAGCTGTTCCATTTATATATTGAGTTCAATGCTCAGGAAGCCATTTTCTTTAAGCAGTCCTACAACTTGAAAGGAGTATTATCCCCCAAATGGCCCAAAGTCAGACAGTTAATGAAAAGCAGTCAGGACTCAAGCAAACATGTTGCTGATGCCAAATTCACATTCCTTCAACAAACGTAGTACCTTTGCTTTGGTCCATAGCTCACTGCTATCTCCAAATACCAAATACTTGTGCTTTTACCAAATATGCATTGCTTGGCATATGCTACTGTCCATTATGATTGGTCAGTGTTAACATTTATTAGAGCTCTATTTGTCCATGGTTGACTGCACTTTATTAATAGGTTATGAAACAACTTAGTGGATCACAAATAGTGTTTTTTAAATGACACAAGACAAATTAGAAAATATCAGAATGCACGGGGTGTGGGTGGCACATGACTTTAATCCCAGTACTTGGGAAGCAAAGGCAGGAGGATCTTTGTCTTAAAAAAAGAGGAAGGAAAGGAAGGAAGGAAGGAAGGAAGGAAGGAAGGAAGGAAGGAAAGAGAGAGAAAGAAGAAAGAAAGAAAGAAAGAGAGAGAAGAGAAAATAAAGACGAGAGAAGAGAAAGAAGAGAAGAGAAAGAGAAAGAGAAGAGAAGAGAAGAGAAGAGAAGAGAAGAGAAGAGAAGAGAAGAGAAGAGAAGAGAAGAGAAGAGAAGAGAAGAATGCATAATAGGTACTACAACAGTGATTCTCAACTGGGACAATTCTGGTCTCTAGAGAACATGTGGCAGTCTTTGGAGACATTTCTGGTATGACAAGGTGGGGAAAGGACCTGCCATCTAGTGAGAGACCAGGGATTCTACTGCACTTTTTACATTACACAGAACACTCTTCCCTTGGCACAGCACAGAATTAAACAGCTCAACATGGGTACAGCTCCATGACACTGATTTTCTTTTTGCATGGATGTGTATTCTGGCTTATGATGGAAGATCCACTTTTTATTGGAAGTTACTGTTAACATAGTATTGAATGCAGTAAAGTCTTCTCTTATGTATGTGACATTTTTCCCCTAAGTGCTTGCTTTGGAGGCAAAAATGACCAGGGACAATAGCAGCGGGACATGTAGTTTAGTAAAGCAAAGTGGTGACAAGTGTGCTGTCTGTACAGCAGTAGCTGCTTAGGTTGGACAAGAAGCCAATCATACCTGGAGAGGCAGACACAGATGTCTGTGGGAAAACAGAGGGCAAACAACAGATAATCTAATACAAGGGAACTACATTTAAAAACCTTAATTTCTATTATTTCTCTGAACACAAAAACCAACTTGCTAAATTTGATTGGTTTCATAGTTCCTTATTAGATGGTATTCTGAATTATTTTGAGTCTGCTCTGAAATTAGAAAAAAAACCCACAAGATTAAGTCTTAAAATGACTTAGAAAATAGTGAGTAAAGAAGCAAAGTTATTTCTAAATCAGAAGTAATCTAGAGAGGATGCCAGTGTTGGCACATGAACAGAGACTCTAATGATCCAGGTCAAGTTCAGCTTGCATAATTCATGCATTATCACCTCAAGATTATAGGACACAAGGTATGGTGGTTTGAATGTGAGTGTTCCCCCCATATACTTTAAGTATTCAGACATTTTTGTCTCCAGTTGGTGGCACTGTTCTTGGAGGTCTTAGAAGGTGTGGCCATGCTGGAGGAAGTACGTTATTGGGGGCAGGCTTGGTGAGTTTAACAAGCCTTGTTGTCTCCAGTCTCTCTCTCTGCTTCCTGTACTCATTGCGAGATGTGACCCTCGGCTTGTTGCTCCAGCCCTGGCCACCATGCTTCCCACTACAATGGACTCTAAGTCCCTGGAACCGTCAATCATAAGCTCAAATAAACTCTTCCTTTTATAAGTTCTGTGGTCATGGTGGATTTATCACAGCAACAGAAAAGTGACTAATACAGTTATTTGGAGTGGGGTGTTGGCTGTGAAGAACCTGACCATGTGGCTGTTTGGAGAAATGTGGAAGACTTTGGAACTTTGGGCTAGAAAAGCTGTTGACTACTGTAAGCAGAGCTTAATGGACCATTCTAGTAGAAGACTGGAAGAAAGCATTGCTGCAAAAAATGTAGTTCCAGAGGAAAATAAAGACTTAGGCAGCAACTGGGATATTTTGATAAAGAGTCTGGCAGCTGGGATATTTTGATAAAAAGTCTGGCAGCAGTTTGCTCGCAGCCCAAATGCTTGACTGATTCTAAGTTGAAAAGCAATGGACTAATTAATGTCTTTGGTGGAGGATATTTCAAGACAGCCTAATGTAGAAATGGTGGCATGGCTATTAATGGTGAATATTGTGCAGATCTACAGTGAAGAAGAGCAGATGGGGCAGAAAGAAATGCAGAATGTACTGTTTGGACCTGAAAAATGCACTAGGAAGATTAAAGGTGGGGCCAAGGCATGTGAAGGAGAGATTCCTTTTGATAAGGAGACTAAAGTGATTAAGGAGAGGCCTAGCTATTTACAAGTAAACAATGGAAAAAGTTAGATTAAAGTGATTAAGGAGAGGCCTCAAGATTTACAAGTAAACAACAGAAACAGTACCTTCAGGGCAAGACCACACTGAGCTAAGCCTCCAATTTTTGAAAGGAAAATACTGAAAGTGTTTTCTACTCCAACAAGTGCAGGGCAGAGAAAATTTGCAAATGTGGTTAAAGTAGGACGGAGTCCATCCTGAACTTGCAGCCAACCTCGGCAATTTCATTCACATAGTGCTAGCTTTAGAGGCACGAAATATGCAAGAGTGAAGGGGCGTTATCAGTTCTTCGCTCCTCAGTTTCTGAGAGCCACAGAGGCCAGGCAGAGATCAGCACGGGCGTCCTTGAAGAAAGAAGGCCCTGATAAGCCAAAGAAGGCCCTGATAAGCCATTGGGTGAAGCTGTGAATGAATGCTGCCTGTTTGGCAGCAGAGACCACAAGAAAACATTTGAGATGCCAAAGCTCTGAGACATCTGCCAGGGAGAGCTGCATACAGGGATGGTCAAGGAAGAGATTCATGTTCTCACCAAACCTGGAAAGAGCTGAGCCATCTAAGCCCTTTCTGAAAAAATTCCCAGCAAGTTGCCCAATGGAGTATTACTGGACTTGGTTTTTGCCCTGCTCTGGTTTTGTGGTCTTGTCTTTGGTCCAGTATTTCCTCACCAGCCTCTAGTCCTCCCTTTAGGAATGGACGTGTGTAGTCAGCCACACAACTATGTTGGAGTTGTAAGTTTGCCTTTGATTTTAGACTTACAGTAGGTGCCTCATAGCTCAAGGAGAATTTGGCACTGTTTCAAGAAGCGATTTTGAACAGTTGTCTGAATCAGAATTGAGTGCAAAGCCTGGACTTTGAAGATGTGATTAAATGTATTTTGCATTTATTATGGCCATAGCCTATGGGGCCAGGGAGGTAAGGAATGTGTGCTTTGAATGGGTGTTCCCCACATAGGCTTTAATATTCAGACATTTCTTGTAGTTCGTCGGCACTTGTTCTTGTTACGGTCTTGAGGGTGTCGCCATGCTGGAGAAGTACGTATATGGGGGCAGCTTTAGTGAGTTTAACAAGCCTCGCGGTTCTCCAGTCTCTCTCTCTGTTTCCAGTACTCATTGCGAGATGTGACCCTACGGCTTGCTTGCTCCAGGCCCTGGCCACCAATGCTTCCCTCCACAATGGACTCTATTTCCCTGGAACTGTCAATCATAAGCTCCAAACACAAACTCCTTCCTTTTTAAGTTCCCTTGGTCATGGTGATTTATAACAGCAACAGAAAAGTGGACATACTATACACCGTAAATGGATACTTTTTAAGACAAAAAAAAAAAAAAAGGTCTGTGCTATGCCAGGTTGGTGGCACACGGCGTTAATCCTAGTACTCGGGAGGCAGAGGCCAGGTTGGATCTTTATGATTTCAAGTCTAGCTTGGTCTACACAGCAAACTCAGGCCAGCCAGGGTTACAAAATGAAACCCTGCCTCAAAAAAAAAAAAATAAATAAAAAAAAAGACTGTGCACACACAACATAACCTTCATCTGTCTTCTACATCTCCCTCTTCCTCATTCCTTAGCTATAAGGACACAACACAGCCTGGATGTCACGCTAACAGCTGCAACATAACAAAGCATTCAGCAGGTGCTCCACAGAGTGTGGAAGGCCACAAGGAAAAGATGCTTTGCTGTTCCAGGGGCTCATTCTAAAACTAAGAATGTGTCTCTTCCCACATTTTCAATTCACACCCATTTTCCTGCACAGATAATGACTACTGCATTTTTGTGACATCCCTAATCAGAGACAGACCTAGGACAAGTGGACAAACATTTGTAGACCAATGTACATTCCATGAACTGTTTCCCTGTTCCATCAGCTATTTTCCTGAAACAGGTGATTTCAAAAGACCATGTTTTCCCAAGAGTATCCAAGTCTCCTTCTGTCACACACTTTCCTTACATAAACCAATTCCTATCTTGACCAGAAACAGCAAAGGAAAGTTGCATACAAAACAGAGGCATTCCCAATATCCCTCAGATAGACATTTCAAGAGGAGAAAACAAAGTATTTTAATCATATGCCCAAAATGTATTAATAACAAACATTACCAAAATTTGAGAGCATTTATTAATAGCAAGCATTACCAGAATTCCAGAGCACAATTCTATTGGGAACTAACTATTCAGGTATAGATATTTCAGCCCTTGGGGGCTGAATCTCTCTCTCTCTCTCTCTCTCTCTCTCAAGAGAGAGAGAGAGAGAGAGAGAGAGAGGGAGGAGGAGGAGAAGGAGGAGGAGGAGGAGGAGGAGGAGGAGGAGGAGCTGTTCATCTTGGAGAGGTCCCCTATGAAATTCAGAAGTCCAGAAAGGTAGAGAGACTAAAGTGTGGGAGTTCTTTACATTTTTATATTAGATATGTACTCTGCAAATATTTTCTCATGTTCTGTGAGATGTCTTTTCGCTCTTGATAAAGTCCTTTGATCTAGAAAAGTTTTTAATTCTCGTGAAGTCCACTTCATCTACTTTTGTAATTACATCTACAAAACAGTTAACAAAATCTAAGATCAAGATTTAGTTTCCTAAGCAGTTTAGAGTTATATATAAATGTAGTTTTATAGACTAAGTTCTTGTATTTAAATCTTTGATCCATCTTGAGCTACTGCTTTTTTTATGTTTATGAATGTACTGTCTGCATGGAGGTCTGTGCACCCGTGTCGTGCAATGCCGCAAATGTCAGAAGAGGGTGTTGGATTCCCCTGGAACTGGAGTTAAAGACGGCTCTCAGCCGCCATGTGGGTGCTGGGGATCAAACCTGGGTCCTCTGCAAGAGCAGTCAGTGCTCTTAACCGCTAGGCCATCTCTCCAGCCTGAGCTACTGCTTTTTTATTAGTTGGCAATTTCATCCAGATATGAAATGAATTTTTTTTCATTTTTATCCTCCATTACCTTCTCACATCCATCTTCTCCTGCCAAATTCTTTATTCTCAGTTACTGTTGGTTAAAGAGATACTTCTTTCCTCATTGAAGTATTTTGACTCACCTTTCAAAAGTCAAGTGATCCTACACACAGAGTTTTACCATGGACTCTCAAGTCTTATTATGTTGATCTTTAGGTCTAGCCAGGCATGGTGGTGCATGCCTTTAATCCTAGCAATTGGGAGGCAGAGGCAGGCAGATCTTTGTGAGTTCAATTCCAGAGCAAGTTCCAGGACAGCCTGGGCTACAGGGAGACCCTGTCTAGAAAAAGACCAAAGAGAGAGAGAGAGAGAGAGAGAGAGAGAGAGAGAGAGAGAGAGATCTTTCCTCATTGAAGTATTTTGACTCACCTGTCAAAAGTCAAGTGATCATACACATAGAGTTTTACCATGGACTCTCAAGTCTTATTATGTTGATCTGTATGTTTAACCAAATGTCAGGACCACAGTACTGTAAGTTAATAGTAAGTTTTGAAATAGGGAAGTCTTAGTTTTCCAGCTTCCTTCATCCTCAGGATTGTTTTGGGTGTTCTAGGTCTGTTTCAATTTGGCGTGAGTTTTAGAATTAGTTTCTCTATCTCTAAAATACAAGTACTGGAATTTTTATTTTGATTTTTATAGAGATGACATTGAATCTGGGGGACAATCATCATTATAAACTCAAATCTTTCAGTCTGTGACCATAGGGCGCCTTTCCACTTGTTTCATATTTTATTTGTTCTGCTTGCATGTCTTCTGCTTTTTGAGTTACTCATTTTTTGATGTTATTATAAGTGGAATTGTTTTCTTTTTTTAAGCCAATGTTTTATTGAAGCTTTGTGCATTTCAAACAAAATTTCCAATCAAATCTAGTCCTGTGCCCCATTTCCTGCCCCCCGCCCCATCAGAGCTCATGCATTCTGCCAAACATATTTTTAATCTTTTTCTCAGTCTCTCTCAAAATTCTCGATACAGAAGTTTACTGTTTTGAGAAGAAGCTCACTTTTTCAGTCAGTTCTTTGGCCCATCTTTTTCTTATTGTTGTTGTTGTTGTTATTCCTTCCAATATGCATCACTCCAAAATATGCCCATATGCATGCCACATATATCATAGGTTTTAGCATCTTCAGCTTATGATTTTTTTTTCTTTATTAGGCTGAAAGATGTCATGTTTGAAGGCTCCTCCTTGGCAAGCCCAAACCACCATCAGTTCTGCCCTTGTGCTCCACACTGGGGTTTTCCCTTCCCATGGTCACCAAATGAGGTCCAGTAAGCACCACGTCCTGTCTTGATCTTCCTGTACTGGTCTCCATGATACAGCCTGGGTAGTCCAACAATGGCAGTCTATACTCTGAAGAGGCTGAAACCCCAGTAGTAGCTCAGTCCACAAGCTGGATGTCTCAGCAGTCCCCATCTGGCACTGAAGGTTTGGAGGATTCTTGGAGAGACATGAGTCTTCAGTCCATATTGGAAGGTTGAAAAGCTGTGTCTCATGTCTTTGAAGGATGGCAAAAGCAGTGGCAGCCACAGGGTAGCTGCACTTGCCAGTAAGAATTGAAGTTAGACAAAACAACTGTGCCCCCCCCTTTTTTTTAACTTTTTGTCTTTTTTACTAAGATCTCAAGTTTTATGCCTGAAGTACAACTTCTCAGGCCTTACTATTTATTTATTTCTGGTTATACTTTCCTTTTGGATGTTTAAGGCCACACAATTAGCCCAGATTAACCAAGGATTTTGTTTTCTCAAGGTCAGTTGAAGGTCTGGTCTCAAGGGTCACTCAGGTTTGGTTTTTTTTTTCTTTGGGGGGAGGGAGCCCCTGGCTCCTTTTGGCTTTTCCTTTTTTTTTAATTTTTATTTATTTTTGTATGTGTATGAATGTACTGTCTGCATGTAGGTTTGTGCACCCGTGTCGTGGAATGCCGCGAAGGTCAGAAGAGGGTCTCAGATTCCCCTGGAACTGGAGTTCTCTTGGAATTGGAGTTACAGACGGTTCTTAGCCACCATGTGGGTGCTGGGGGATTGAACCTGGGTCCTCTGCAAGAGCAGTCGTTGCTCTTAACTGCTAGGCTATCTCTCCAGCCCTCTTTTTGGCTTTTCAATAACTAGGTCCATCCACTCGAGGACAAAGTCAGGTCTTGCTAGACCAGGCTTCCCTTTTTGAAGCATGAGCAGACTTTCCTCTTTATAGATTGGACACTGGCTGAAGTCCCATTAGTGGATCTCCAAGACCTCCCTGTACAGGAAGACTGGTGACTCACATTTTCAGGACATCTCAAGAGATGCCCCCATGCATAGTCCCCTGGGAATTAGTTGACCTCTGAGGGCAAGGAATAAAGTTATCCCTTAAGACCCTCGGCCAAATTCATACGGGCATTAAGTATGGTTGTTAAGCATCCAGAAAGGCTAAGTTACACCAGCCCGATAGTTGTAAATACTGTGTAATATTTTAGAAAAGGCTTCGACAAAAGCTCAAGCAGCCTTGTAAAATAAATACTAAGAAGCACTCCCATAAAATAAATATTGTGGCAATGTCATAACAAATGTCATAACAAACTAGTTTTTTCCTCATTCTTTTGATCTTATATTACTCTAAAAGCATACATACCCTCTACCCATATACAAAAACTCCTAACTCTGAAAATAAATGGAAACTTAGTTCTAGAACCTGTTAAGGGATTCACAATATAAGAGCACAGTTGTTTTCAGATCACAAGCAATATAACATTAACGTTGCTCAGTTTGCCTTACAACTAGGTAATTGGCACTAGCATCCACAGATGAGGGAGACGATTCCTCATTTGTTCTTCTGGGACTGTGTTACTTCACTTAACATGATATCTTCTAGTTCCATCCATTTACCTACAAAGCTCATGATGTCATCTCTCTTTACAGCTTCATAGAACTCCATTGTGTAGATGTACCACATTTTCTCTATCCACTTGTCAGTTGAGGGGCACTTGGGTTGGTTCCTCCAGCTCTTTGCTATTGTGAAGAGAGCTGCAATAAACATGGTGTTGCATGTATCACTGTAGTAAGATGAGTCTTGTGGGTATATACCCAGGAGTGGTATGGCTGGGTCAGGTGGTAGGCTCATTTTGAGTCTTTTAAGGGTTCTCCACACTGCTTTCCATAGTGGTTATATGAGTTTACATTCCTACCAGCAGTGGATGAGTGTTCCCCTTTCCCCACAACCTCTCCAGTACTTGGTATCATTTGTTTTCTTGATCCTAGGCAGTCTTGTCAGAGTGAGATGATATCTTAAAGTGGTTTTAATTTGCATTTCCTTAATTATTAGCAATGCTGAACACCTTTTAAGATGTTTCTCAGCCCATCTCTAATTTCTCACTTGTGTTTTGAGTAGTTTATATATTCTGGAAATCAATGCTCTGTCAGATGTGTCTGCAGTGAAGGTTTCCTCCCATTCTCTAGGTTTTCTCTTCACTTCCTTGATTGTTTCTTTAGCTGTACAGAAGCTTTTTGAGTTTAATGAGGTCCCATTTGTCAATTGTTGACCTTATTTCCTGTGCAGCTGCTGTCTGATTTAGGAAGTCTTTTCCTACGCCTATGTTTTATAGGCTGCTGCCAACTTTTAGAATTGTTTTCTTAATAGTCTTTCAGATTACCCATGGGTAATATGTAGAAACAACACAAATTTTTGTGTTGATACATCCTAAAACTTCTAAATTGAAATATTAACTTTAGTAATTTTGTGGATTTTTCTAAATATAAAGATATGCCCTCTATGAAAAGTTATACTTTTACTTATTTCACTTCATTTTAGATGCTTCTTGTTCTTGTTCTTGCCAAATTTCTCTGGCTGGAACTTCCAGCTGAATGAGGGCAGCAAAGGTAGGCTTCCTCGTTTTTGTTCCAGTTCTTGGGGGACAGTCAGCTGCCAGTGAATACAGCTTTGGTTACAGGATTTTCATAAATTGAACATTCTTTTTGTATTTTCCCCAGCTTAACACCTTCTTGTCATTCCTTTGCCCCCAGAACCAATGAAAAGACTGGTGAGGGGCTGGAGAGTCCTGACATTCTGCTTATTCACCCAAACTCAACAGAGAGACAAGCTATTTGCATGTTCTTTGTCCTCTAGGCAATCTGTGAACTATTAATATTAACATGTGCACAGTGATCTGAGAATGCAAACAGAATTTGTACCAATTATAGTCAACAAAAGAGGAAGAAAATAAAGAGCAAAGAATAAAGAACTACCTATAATTACTGATATTTATTTTGTGGGCTTTTTTCAGTATTTCAGTGATGTACTTTTGAATTTATCAAACAAATGTAATCTCTAAAGGCAGGAACAATTGCTTCCATTATATTTTTCTCTACTCTTTGCCATTTCACTCACCCCTGACCCTCACACAAATAGTTATGAACTCATACCTGTCACAGCCTGGGAGATGTGGCAAACTAGATGTGATACGCGCTCTAATTTCTAACCTGATCACCTGATAATCTAGATTATCTCTTCCTAGAAACATGATAATTAAAGCAATAGATGGTTGGGGGCCATAAACTCACCTGTCACATTGATGATTATTGAGTGGCTTCTAACAACAGCACCAGAAGTCAAGTTCGCCCAACAGACGTACGATCCATTGTCAGTGGGATGGACTGGTTCAAAATGTAGAATAAAAACTTGAGTGTTCTGCTTTTCCTTCCAACTTGTGTGCACATGAGGTGGGTCCCCAAGATGTAAACAGTCTCTTCCACTAAATTTGCACCAAGTCACATTAGGTCTGAGACCACAGTGTTCCACAGGACATTCAACTTCAAAGACCTCTCCAGGTGAAACAGAGTATTTTGAATGTCTCTTAATAAGAATTTGTACTACACATGGATTTTCTCCTAAAAAGCAAACCCAAAATTAGAATCAGTCTTTTCTTCTAGAAGGACCATTTATCCTGTTTTAATGATATCTACCAGAGATTTCTCAAATACAGTTCTATAATTCTACTAGATTCAATTTTCTAGTACTTAAGCTCTACTAGCCCAATTTCTGGTGAATAAGTTAGTATATAGCAAATGTTTATTTAAGAAAATAAATGAATTCTTCTCCCAAAATAGTATTATTGTAAGCTCTCTTTTACAGATGAAGAGATTGTAATAATAAAGACATTTCCCACAGTAATATGCAGATAATTAGGAGAATTGAGACTTAAAGTCATACTGAGTGATTCTTCCATAATTCACTAGCCATTCAGTTTGTATTACTTTTTAATTAGTAAGCACATTTTCTGCCAGCATTGATATGATTCACTGAGAAAGAGGAATTGTAAATAGTCACTTCTCTTCCCTGTAATACGTGGCATTAGTTATTTTCTTCCCTGTTTGTCAGTCAATTTAATACTGCCTTGCAATCTTTTCCATGATTCTCTGTATAAGAGACATGCAGCTCAATATAATCACCAAAAGGTCAGATGTGTTTGATGATAATCTAATTTTTCTTATTTCTCTAAGCCAAAAGAGAAATAGCACTTCAAGTCTCTGGGACTTTCTGTATACTGGCTGGATATACTGGAAATATGTCTCTTTTTATTTAGGGGATGATTGCTTTTGTATTGGAAATCAGTATTCCAATAATTTATAAACCTCCAGTTAGTAATTACGAAGTGTTGATAAAACCTGCAGCACAAGCTAGGGGTGGTGGCTTATATCCACAATCCTGTCATGTAAAAGCCTGAAGCATGAAGATTCTTATGCCTTCCTTGCCAGCCCAGGTCAACAGTGATTTTCAGAACATCCCAGGCTACATAGCAAGACTTTGTCTTAGAAAATCTGAAAGAAAATGTGAAAGAAAAGAAAAATAACCTATAGCCTAGAACAGTTTAAATTTTCTATGTTATTGAATAAATTGTATCATAATTAACTCAATGAAAGTATTTATCTTGAAACCTCAACACATAAAATAAACCAAAAACAGATCTTCTCTAAGCAGGAAAAATAGATATTACAAGATGCAAATGTGCCTCATTTTATACATAATTTTACTTTTTTTAAAACCTGTTAAATTTTTTATATATTTTTTATTTATTTATTTATTTATTTATTTATTTATTTATTTATTTGAATGTACTGTCTGCATGTAGGTTTGTGCACCCATGTTGTACAATGCCGCGGAGGTCAGAAGAGGGTGTCAGATTCTCCTAGAACTGGAGTTCTCCTAGAATTGGAGTTACAGACGGTTCTCAGCCACCATGTGGGTGCTGGGGATCAAACCCGGGTCTTCTGTAAGAGCAGTTGGTGCTCTTAACTGCTAGGCCATCTCTCCAGCCCCTATACATAATTCTACAATCCCATAATCATTTACTGTTTACTCAGAGAATATAAATGTGTTATGTAAAATAGACTAAAATAATAAAAATTAAAATTATGTTTGATTACATTTATTTTCTGAAATGACCTAGTATCTGTTCTATAAAGATTGTTCAAAACAAAAACTGGCTTCCAAAGGAACAAACTTAGATTACTTAAGATGCAGTTATATGTGAGTGTTCATTATCTGATAACTGTGGGACCACACTGTTTCGGAGGGACCCATGTATAAAAGACACCATAAAATGGTATATTCATGACAATCACTATATAATATTTTATTTATTATTTTCATTTTATGCATATGAGTATATCGCCTGCATGTATGTAAGCACACCTGTGTCATGCAATGCCTGTGGAGGTCAGAAAAAGACTTCCTATTCCAGTTGCTTTAAGAACATTCAGAATAAAAATGAAAGCAAATTAAAAGGTAAGTCACGAGAATGAGGTTTTCAAAAACTTGAAGAGAAAGGATAAGAACACTTACTATACGGAAGGAAATCTGATGTGGTCAAATTTATGACAAAAAGCCGAGAGGCCAAGTGCAGAAATGCCAAGTGAAACCCTGTCTCCATAGTCTGTTCCTCCCCAAAGTTAACAGCACCTCAGACTTCCCTTTTCATTTGGAGGGGGGTGGTAAATTAGTAATATACTTCATGGAGCAAACAGGATGGTCACAGACAAAGAATCATTGTCCTCAAGGAACTTATCATTTAACAAACTGCCGAGACAAAATTACCAAAGGATAAGGACATTTTTCCAACTAAATTTATATCTTTTTAATTTTTTTCTTCAAGTTTATTTGACTTTAAAAACTGTACTCAGAGGGGCTGGAGAGATGGCTCAGTGGTTAAGAGCGCTGAGTGCTCTTGCAGAAGACCTGAGTTCGATTCCCAGCACCCATATGGCAGCTAAGAACCGTCTTTAACTCCAGTTCCAAGGGGATCAGACACCCTCTTCTGACCTCCACAGCACTGCACAACATGGGTGCACCAACCTACATGCAGACAGTACACTCATACACATAAATAAAAAGAAAAAACTGTGCTCAGAGGGTCTTTTTATGCCAGTTGTTAGCTGGTATAGAAACTGCACTCTTTGTGAAATTTGCCTTCAAATGGGAAAGAAACATGCATACCGATGGGAGAGAAACACTGTAAAGAGGCCAGAGCTACTGGAGTGAGGTTTCATGGAAACTGAGCTGTAACAATGAGGAAGGACAGGTGGGGTTTTGGGAGGCTGATAAACAGAAAGGCAAAGCTTTGTATTAGTCCAAAAGCCTCATGGCCAGTGCAAGGAACTAACACAAAATTGGTTTTCCAGAGGCGACAGGGACCACTGGCTGTTTCAAACTGATTATAATAAGCAAGGTTGGGGTCTAGTTGAAGTTTTCCTATTTACCAGGACAAAATGCAGTGTCCAACTTGAGTAGCTATAAAAGCACAGAAGCAATGAAAAATAAAAATATTTATCTGAACATAGCTGTTTCCACTGATCACACATTATGTGTGCTTGGAATAGCCATCCAGTCTCACTAACCCTCAATTCTTTCAAAATAAGATACAGATTAAGCTAAAGAAACAGGGAAGTTCTTATCCATTACCCTCAACACACAGGTATACACAACTTCATCTCCCTCAGTGTTTGACTTAAAACCATTTCTTGTCTGCAATGTTTGTTCTTACTGCAATGTATTACCCTTCTCCTCAGCTAACAACACAATAAGACATGCTTTCCAGGTCCAGCATTCTGAGAGTATTCACTTGGAAAGAGTAGATAAAATATATGCAGAAAAAAGCTGGTGATTAGTCCTGACTGCATCATTGGGTTACATTCAGATTATAGAAACGTGATTGTGTTTTCTGAATATTCTTAGCAACAATATGAAGATGGTTGACAGTCCCCTCAGCTGACACAGAAATTCTTAAGAATGAATAGAAGATGAATGTTTTAACAGGTATTAAAAGTCAAGTATGGGGCTAGAGAGATGGCTCAGCGGTGAAGAGCACCAATTGCTCTTACAGAGGACCTGGGTTTGGTTCCCAGCACCCACATGGCAGCTGAGAACCGTCTTAACTCCAGTTCCAGGGGAATCCGACACCCTCTTCTGACCTCCGAGGCATTACACGGCATGGGTGCACCAACCTACATGCAGACAGTACACTCATACACATAAAAAATAAAAATAAAAATAAAAAAATAAAAGTCAAGTATATTCTCTCTATGCACAAATTAGCTGTTCGACTGGGTGTGGTGGCACATGCCTTTAATCCCAGCACTCGGGAGGCAGAGCCAGGTTAATTTCTGTGAGTTCAAAGCCAGCTTGATCTACATAGTGAGTTCCAGGCCAGGGAGGGGCTACAGGGAGACCTTGTCTCAAAAAGACAAAAACAAAAACAAACAAAAAACAAATAAGGTGTTCTTTTCTTATTCTTTGAGCCTATAACTGATGTCTATTTTCTACCTGACAAGCATATTAATAATTCTTTTTTGCCTGTCTTGAGTTATGTAGACCAATTCTATGACACTCAAGATGCATACAGCTATCCTCAAGTAGATTGTCTTTTCAAATGGTTTCTGACAGGAGATGATGATCATAGTTGATTTCAGCTATGACTTATCTGCCAACTCTCAGTTTTTTGTTCCTGTTGTTTTTCTTAAAAAATTCATATCTGAGAGGGAATTTTCAATGTTAAAAATAATTAAAACCCGTGTGGTAGGAGGATTAAAACACCTACCACCCCCAGGATTTCATAACATATCTCTTTGTAATATATCCCTCTGTAACTATAGGTGTAGGAAGCCTCTCAATTTTAAAATTCTTCAGAAAGCTACGTGTGCATTATACTCCCTATGAACTGGCATGTGTATGTACAAACAGGTGGCATCAGGCACATGTGAAGACTCGATTTCATCATTTTGAGCAAGTTTTCTCTATGTGAAAAACTTTCAGAAATCACAAAATGGAACAAACAATAAAATGACAAGAAAAAATATATAAGCAGTGAATATATTTACCTAGCCTGTCATATGTACAACTATACAGAATAACAAATAACTAAAGAATATTAGAGCCCCAAAAGGAAAAATCTACATCTATTTATTCAAAAATTTGAAAGGTATGAATCTCAATTTTTAGTCTGATATTGTAGTTTATAAAAATAATTATCCACTAACTAATAAGTGAATATTTTAAAACACAGGGTCTTACTTTGCATATCAGGCTGCCCTCAAACAAAATCCTCCTACCTCAGATCCTTGAGTTACAGGTGTATGCTACTATATCTGACTACAATTAAGTTTTATTAAATAAGTGAAATTTTATTGAAACTGAAATTCTGCTCTATACAGCTTAGGTTAAGAAACTATTAATTTGTACCACTAATGTAAAGATTATCTTGTTTCATTCTGTAGTTTAAAAATGATTGGCACTTTAAAAAAGAATGTATTTAAATGATAAAGATACTAAGCAATAAAAACATTTCATGTATGAATTTAAATCACCAAACAAAAATGCTGGAGGAGTATGTAGTACCACAGAAAATGTGAGAGACTGGGCTGGCATCAAACTCTAGTGATTCTGAGCATCACCACTGATGCTCAAAGGGAAAATAAGCAGTTCAATTCATACGTGCCCAGGGCCAACTCTACAACTGGGCAGTTCTCCAAGTTAGCTTTCATGCAGAATGCAATTTTCTTGCTAAGGATAGAAACTACAAACATGTTAAATTATAACCTACATATGTATTACTAAAACTCAACAGTCACACATTAGTTAATTATAACTTGGGCCAAAAATATTCTTGTAGATGAGAAGGTGTCCTTTACCATGGACATTGCTGAGAATTTCTAATAATGAAGAGAATCAACAATGGAAAATGTAGATAATGTACCTTCTTATTACACCACACCCTAAGGATGTGGACATCCCACTGCTTATAGAGGTCCAAGAATGTGACACAGTCTAATGCAATTGTATACTTAGATTTTATTTTATGACCTCAGACTTGGGATGATTTAGCTTTCATATCCTCAAGAGGGAGAGAGCCCTTATGGTTGGGTCAGTTAGGAAAGGCTTCAGGCCAGCCTGGTCTACAGAGTGAGTTCCAGGACAGGGAGACCCTGTCTCGAAAAGACCAAAAAAAAAAGAAGAAGAGGAATCTCTACCTCCTAGAAAATGTCTCAGGCATTCAGCATATATCATTTCAGATACCTTGCCTTGATTGTCACTGTTATTGTAAAGCATCCCCGCTCCCTAGAAAATGTCTCAGGCATTCAGCATATATCATTTCAGCTACCTTGTCTTGATTGTAACTGTTATTGTAAAGCATCCCCGGCCCCTAGAAAATGTCTCAGGCTATTCAGTGTGACATGTATCACTTCAACCATCTTCCCTTGATTATAACTATTATTATTTTTTAAGATTTTTAAATTTTTTATTAATTATTTTATGTGTATGAGTGTACTGTCTGGATGTAAGTAGGTGTGCCCGTGTCTGCAGTGCTGGGGGGGGCGGTCAGAAGAGGGTGTTGGATTCCCCTGGAACTGGAGTTGAAGACTCCATTCCCAATTGAGATTCACTAATGTTCCACTGAAAAAGTCTAACAAATTCATGGAGACTTCAAAATGTTTGCAGTCACTAAGTGAAAATAACGACAAAACATGAGTGAAGTTTGCCATGTGTTAGAGACGAATATAGAAATGTAAACAAAGATAATTGATGAAAATATATGAATAATTCTGTGACACTAAGACTTTAAAGAGATAACATGGTAGATAAAACTACAAACAAACGCCTCTGATACGTGCTTGAGAGCCTATCAGTGCAGGAAAGTTTTCACAATCAGTACAGATAAAGGTCTCTAGACGATATTTAGTGATATGTTCCACTTAATTTAAAGGTTAGGAATAGTGAAGGGAGAAGGGGGATGGCTATGAAGGGAGGGAAATAGCTGCATCTTCCCTAGAAAATTGGGTTGAGGGAATCCTAGCAAGCAGTGGCTTGAACACAGCCCAGCCAGGCAAATCCGTGGACAGCCTGACAAGTAGTGCATATCATTAACCTTGAGACACTGCGTTGGAGAAATGGCTCAGAGGTTAAAGCTCTTGCTGCACAAGCATGAAGACCAGAGTTTAGATCCCCCAGAAACACATGCCAAGTGAGCTTGGAATCCCTCCTGTAATTCCAGTCTCAGAGACAGGTGATGCTCAGAGAGCAAAGCGTGAGCAGGCTATCAATACAGCCATCTCTGCAAGCTTTAGGTGTAACTGAGACCCTATTTCAATGAATAAGGTGAAAGAGCTATTGAGAAGATTCCACAACCTCCAAAATACAGCAAGTGACATGAGATGGAGTGGGGGATCTGCATTCCATCACTGCAAGCTTTAGGTGTGATTGAGAACCTATTTCAATGAATAAGGGGGAAGAGCTATTGAGAAGATCCCACAACCTCCAAAATACAGCAAGTAACATGAGATGGAGTGGGAGATCTGCATCTCATTCAAAATAATTAATTTAAGATTTCATAGTTTTGGTTAAATATATTATTATATGGTCAATGAACCTATTCTATAATCCAGATAGTCTTGAAAATGCAAGGAAACTTAGAAAACTTCAAACAAGAGTTATGCATATGCATATATGTTAAAATCAGAAAACTTTGATTATAAAAGTTAACCATTGTTAGAGAAAAATCCTGTCATGATCTCAGAAATCAATGAAAACAGTCTGCTGTGAAATAAAAGTACATTCAAATACATTCGTTGGAAAAACAGAGCACAGCCATAGAAGTGGTATGTGGAATAAATTCTTTAGATATTGTCTTTAGAGAAGGAGAGCCATTCTGTCTTGTATAAACATGTAAACATATGTATGTGCATGCTGGTATGTATACATACACACAATGTAAAATCGTCTTAGCCAAAATGGAACTGGAAAGAATTAACTTCACATGAAGAATACACATGATATGAATTAATACTATTCGCATCAGAGTTATGGACAGTTGTTAGCCACCATGTGGGTGCTGGGAATCGAACCAGTGCAGGAGCAGCCAGTGCTCTTAACTGCTGAGCCATCTCTCCAGCCAGCCCCCAACATAACTTCTTATAATCATATGTGAAACATTTAATTTTGCTTTTATGTGGTATTTATTTAGAACACAGCTTCTTATAAGGCAACAATTTTTCATAGTTACTATTGAGAAGAGATTGAAGACTATCACTTAAATTGTTGTTAAATTATTTATGTAAGTTATTTATTAATAATAATTTACATATTTATGTAAATTATTTAAGACAACTATCTTTTAGTTTAAGAAAACTATTTCTGAAATTGTTTTGTCTGAAACCAATAATACTAGGATGTGAAATATCATTTTTTCTAACACTTTGCAATAATTAAAATACCTGTGCTATTTCCTCTCCTTGAAATACTTAACCGTAAGACAAGCAGAGACTCTGTGAGGTCATTCAACTAGATTGCAGATGTACAGTGTAAGCCACATCTGGCAGATCAGTTCCCGAGTGACTGCTGCCCATTTGTCACCACATACCCACAAGTGTACCACCCCTCCCTTGTCAATATGCCTCAAACACCTGGATGCAACGCGAAAGCAGAGATATGACTAATAACTTTTAAGTTCTTATTAGGTGCTAAGCACTTTGGGGCCCCAAACATACAGATGGGCCTTGACTTTTGGTGGCAGTATACTGATAAACCACCATAAGTTGAAAATATTGGAAGTAATGCATTTAATAAAATTAGTCTGCCTAATCTTAGCCACCATGTGGGTGCTGGGAATCAAACCCAGGTCCTCTGCAAGAGCATTTGGTGCTCTTAACCGCTGAGCCATCTCTCCAGCCCCTAGTCTACCTAATCTATCAAACATCATAACCTAACCTAGCTTGCCTTAACCTTGTTCACAACACATTAGCCTAACAGTTGTGATGAATCATCTAGCATACAGCCTATTTTAGAATAAAGTGTTGATATTTTATGTAATTTTTTATTGTTCTTATCCAAAAACAAGCTAGCAACACACTAAGCACACTGGACAGTATTAATTATGGACTGCATGGCTGACTAGGGCACTAGCTAGCACTGCTCGTGACTATTATATCATCTACTGTTAGCCTTGGGAAATACTAAAATTCAAATTTTGAAGTGTATTTCTACTGAATTCATATCACTTTTGCACCATTCTAAATCAGAAAAACTGTAAGCTGAACCATCCTAATGAAGGGAACATACATATGTTGCTTCCTTCTATGACCACAATGATTTTATGAGGAAATCAACAGTATTATCCTCATATTTAAGTTGAGAAAACTGAGTGCCAGAGCAAATAAAGCCTTTGCCTGGGGTCACCAGCTACTGGAGTGAAGAGTCGGGAGGAGAACTCAAACCCGATCCACTGCTGCCTCCAAGGCACAGGCAGTTTCCAGCAGGACTGTTATGGATGAGAGTATCTAGAAAAAGTCTTACCACTACGTTAGCTTATATTAAACAACAATAAAATCCAGCTAATAGTATTTTCATAATAACATGGATTTACAAAACGGACACAGAAATTAAGTCAAAAGCCTTTATAAAGCATGTGCATGGCAGACATGAGATGAAAATTCAAAGGTCTTCCTCAAGAACCTCTATTTTGAAAAGATATTCTTAGCTGCTGTCATAGCGATGTGTGATGGCTAGTAGCTACACAGGCTTTATGTGAGATGGAAAAGGCACAGTTCATGTAAAGAGGTCATTCTTTTACATAAAATAAATCTTATGGAACTATATTCACTAGCACGTTTTGATTAACATGGCCAAAACTATTAACTAAAAAGCTTCATCTTTGGCTGTATTTCCAAATTAGCTCTGACCACTTCTTCATTAACATTTCTACCAAGAGGCAAATGTTACCAATCTGTCTTGTTGTTCACTACCATTGCCCTCCAGGTAGACAGATTCACATACACTCCAATTCAAGGAATCCTGTCCACCCTATGTGAGAAAGGTGAGCTTCTGGAAATAAGTTACACAGATAAAATATAAATATCTCCAGTTAGTAACAGAAGTTTTTGGATAATTTAATGAATCCTAAGAGACAATGATTCAGACTGATATGACTTAGAGAATACTGTGGGTGGGAGGAACAGTGGTTACCTAGTGCATGGAAGGCTTGTCTGCCAATGATCTAGATCCTCCACCTTGATCATGGGCCTCTCAGAAGAAAAGCCAGCCTTAAAAGCTGCTGATAGAGGGGCTGGAGAGATGGATCAGTGGTTAAGAGCACTGACTGCTCTTGCAGATGACCTGGGTTCGATTTCCAGCACCCACATAACAGCTAAGAACCATCTTTAAGCTGGGCATGGTGGCGCATGCCTTTAATCCTAGCACTCAGGAGGCAGAGGCAGGTGGATCTCTGTGAGTTCAAGGCCAGCCTGGTCTAGAGAGTGAGCTCCAGGCCAGCCAGGACTATANCCAGCACCCATATGGCAGCTAAGAACCGTCTTTAACTCCAGTTCCAAGGGGATCAGACACCCTCTTCTGACCTCCACAGCACTGCACAACATGGGTGCACCAACCTACATGCAGACAGTACACTCATACACATAAATAAAAAGAAAAAACTGTGCTCAGAGGGTCTTTTTATGCCAGTTGTTAGCTGGTATAGAAACTGCACTCTTTGTGAAATTTGCCTTCAAATGGGAAAGAAACATGCATACCGATGGGAGAGAAACACTGTAAAGAGGCCAGAGCTACTGGAGTGAGGTTTCATGGAAACTGAGCTGTAACAATGAGGAAGGACAGGTGGGGTTTTGGGAGGCTGATAAACAGAAAGGCAAAGCTTTGTATTAGTCCAAAAGCCTCATGGCCAGTGCAAGGAACTAACACAAAATTGGTTTTCCAGAGGCGACAGGGACCACTGGCTGTTTCAAACTGATTATAATAAGCAAGGTTGGGGTCTAGTTGAAGTTTTCCTATTTACCAGGACAAAATGCAGTGTCCAACTTGAGTAGCTATAAAAGCACAGAAGCAATGAAAAATAAAAATATTTATCTGAACATAGCTGTTTCCACTGATCACACATTATGTGTGCTTGGAATAGCCATCCAGTCTCACTAACCCTCAATTCTTTCAAAATAAGATACAGATTAAGCTAAAGAAACAGGGAAGTTCTTATCCATTACCCTCAACACACAGGTATACACAACTTCATCTCCCTCAGTGTTTGACTTAAAACCATTTCTTGTCTGCAATGTTTGTTCTTACTGCAATGTATTACCCTTCTCCTCAGCTAACAACACAATAAGACATGCTTTCCAGGTCCAGCATTCTGAGAGTATTCACTTGGAAAGAGTAGATAAAATATATGCAGAAAAAAGCTGGTGATTAGTCCTGACTGCATCATTGGGTTACATTCAGATTATAGAAACGTGATTGTGTTTTCTGAATATTCTTAGCAACAATATGAAGATGGTTGACAGTCCCCTCAGCTGACACAGAAATTCTTAAGAATGAATAGAAGATGAATGTTTTAACAGGTATTAAAAGTCAAGTATGGGGCTAGAGAGATGGCTCAGCGGTGAAGAGCACCAATTGCTCTTACAGAGGACCTGGGTTTGGTTCCCAGCACCCACATGGCAGCTGAGAACCGTCTTAACTCCAGTTCCAGGGGAATCCGACACCCTCTTCTGACCTCCGAGGCATTACACGGCATGGGTGCACCAACCTACATGCAGACAGTACACTCATACACATAAAAAATAAAAATAAAAATAAAAAAATAAAAGTCAAGTATATTCTCTCTATGCACAAATTAGCTGTTCGACTGGGTGTGGTGGCACATGCCTTTAATCCCAGCACTCGGGAGGCAGAGCCAGGTTAATTTCTGTGAGTTCAAAGCCAGCTTGATCTACATAGTGAGTTCCAGGCCAGGGAGGGGCTACAGGGAGACCTTGTCTCAAAAAGACAAAAACAAAAACAAACAAAAAACAAATAAGGTGTTCTTTTCTTATTCTTTGAGCCTATAACTGATGTCTATTTTCTACCTGACAAGCATATTAATAATTCTTTTTTGCCTGTCTTGAGTTATGTAGACCAATTCTATGACACTCAAGATGCATACAGCTATCCTCAAGTAGATTGTCTTTTCAAATGGTTTCTGACAGGAGATGATGATCATAGTTGATTTCAGCTATGACTTATCTGCCAACTCTCAGTTTTTTGTTCCTGTTGTTTTTCTTAAAAAATTCATATCTGAGAGGGAATTTTCAATGTTAAAAATAATTAAAACCCGTGTGGTAGGAGGATTAAAACACCTACCACCCCCAGGATTTCATAACATATCTCTTTGTAATATATCCCTCTGTAACTATAGGTGTAGGAAGCCTCTCAATTTTAAAATTCTTCAGAAAGCTACGTGTGCATTATACTCCCTATGAACTGGCATGTGTATGTACAAACAGGTGGCATCAGGCACATGTGAAGACTCGATTTCATCATTTTGAGCAAGTTTTCTCTATGTGAAAAACTTTCAGAAATCACAAAATGGAACAAACAATAAAATGACAAGAAAAAATATATAAGCAGTGAATATATTTACCTAGCCTGTCATATGTACAACTATACAGAATAACAAATAACTAAAGAATATTAGAGCCCCAAAAGGAAAAATCTACATCTATTTATTCAAAAATTTGAAAGGTATGAATCTCAATTTTTAGTCTGATATTGTAGTTTATAAAAATAATTATCCACTAACTAATAAGTGAATATTTTAAAACACAGGGTCTTACTTTGCATATCAGGCTGCCCTCAAACAAAATCCTCCTACCTCAGATCCTTGAGTTACAGGTGTATGCTACTATATCTGACTACAATTAAGTTTTATTAAATAAGTGAAATTTTATTGAAACTGAAATTCTGCTCTATACAGCTTAGGTTAAGAAACTATTAATTTGTACCACTAATGTAAAGATTATCTTGTTTCATTCTGTAGTTTAAAAATGATTGGCACTTTAAAAAAGAATGTATTTAAATGATAAAGATACTAAGCAATAAAAACATTTCATGTATGAATTTAAATCACCAAACAAAAATGCTGGAGGAGTATGTAGTACCACAGAAAATGTGAGAGACTGGGCTGGCATCAAACTCTAGTGATTCTGAGCATCACCACTGATGCTCAAAGGGAAAATAAGCAGTTCAATTCATACGTGCCCAGGGCCAACTCTACAACTGGGCAGTTCTCCAAGTTAGCTTTCATGCAGAATGCAATTTTCTTGCTAAGGATAGAAACTACAAACATGTTAAATTATAACCTACATATGTATTACTAAAACTCAACAGTCACACATTAGTTAATTATAACTTGGGCCAAAAATATTCTTGTAGATGAGAAGGTGTCCTTTACCATGGACATTGCTGAGAATTTCTAATAATGAAGAGAATCAACAATGGAAAATGTAGATAATGTACCTTCTTATTACACCACACCCTAAGGATGTGGACATCCCACTGCTTATAGAGGTCCAAGAATGTGACACAGTCTAATGCAATTGTATACTTAGATTTTATTTTATGACCTCAGACTTGGGATGATTTAGCTTTCATATCCTCAAGAGGGAGAGAGCCCTTATGGTTGGGTCAGTTAGGAAAGGCTTCAGGCCAGCCTGGTCTACAGAGTGAGTTCCAGGACAGGGAGACCCTGTCTCGAAAAGACCAAAAAAAAAAGAAGAAGAGGAATCTCTACCTCCTAGAAAATGTCTCAGGCATTCAGCATATATCATTTCAGATACCTTGCCTTGATTGTCACTGTTATTGTAAAGCATCCCCGCTCCCTAGAAAATGTCTCAGGCATTCAGCATATATCATTTCAGCTACCTTGTCTTGATTGTAACTGTTATTGTAAAGCATCCCCGGCCCCTAGAAAATGTCTCAGGCTATTCAGTGTGACATGTATCACTTCAACCATCTTCCCTTGATTATAACTATTATTATTTTTTAAGATTTTTAAATTTTTTATTAATTATTTTATGTGTATGAGTGTACTGTCTGGATGTAAGTAGGTGTGCCCGTGTCTGCAGTGCTGGGGGGGGCGGTCAGAAGAGGGTGTTGGATTCCCCTGGAACTGGAGTTGAAGACTCCATTCCCAATTGAGATTCACTAATGTTCCACTGAAAAAGTCTAACAAATTCATGGAGACTTCAAAATGTTTGCAGTCACTAAGTGAAAATAACGACAAAACATGAGTGAAGTTTGCCATGTGTTAGAGACGAATATAGAAATGTAAACAAAGATAATTGATGAAAATATATGAATAATTCTGTGACACTAAGACTTTAATGAGATAACATGGTAGATAAAACTACAAACAAACGCCTCTGATACGTGCTTGAGAGCCTATCAGTGCAGGAAAGTTTTCACAATCAGTACAGATAAAGGTCTCTAGACGATATTTAGTGATATGTTCCACTTAATTTAAAGGTTAGGAATAGTGAAGGGAGAAGGGGGATGGCTATGAAGGGAGGGAAATAGCTGCATCTTCCCTAGAAAATTGGGTTGAGGGAATCCTAGCAAGCAGTGGCTTGAACACAGCCCAGCCAGGCAAATCCGTGGACAGCCTGACAAGTAGTGCATATCATTAACCTTGAGACACTGCGTTGGAGAAATGGCTCAGAGGTTAAAGCTCTTGCTGCACAAGCATGAAGACCAGAGTTTAGATCCCCCAGAAACACATGCCAAGTGAGCTTGGAATCCCTCCTGTAATTCCAGTCTCAGAGACAGGTGATGCTCAGAGAGCAAAGCGTGAGCAGGCTATCAATACAGCCATCTCTGCAAGCTTTAGGTGTAACTGAGACCCTATTTCAATGAATAAGGTGAAAGAGCTATTGAGAAGATTCCACAACCTCCAAAATACAGCAAGTGACATGAGATGGAGTGGGGGATCTGCATTCCATCACTGCAAGCTTTAGGTGTGATTGAGAACCTATTTCAATGAATAAGGGGGAAGAGCTATTGAGAAGATCCCACAACCTCCAAAATACAGCAAGTAACATGAGATGGAGTGGGAGATCTGCATCTCATTCAAAATAATTAATTTAAGATTTCATAGTTTTGGTTAAATATATTATTATATGGTCAATGAACCTATTCTATAATCCAGATAGTCTTGAAAATGCAAGGAAACTTAGAAAACTTCAAACAAGAGTTATGCATATGCATATATGTTAAAATCAGAAAACTTTGATTATAAAAGTTAACCATTGTTAGAGAAAAATCCTGTCATGATCTCAGAAATCAATGAAAACAGTCTGCTGTGAAATAAAAGTACATTCAAATACATTCGTTGGAAAAACAGAGCACAGCCATAGAAGTGGTATGTGGAATAAATTCTTTAGATATTGTCTTTAGAGAAGGAGAGCCATTCTGTCTTGTATAAACATGTAAACATATGTATGTGCATGCTGGTATGTATACATACACACAATGTAAAATCGTCTTAGCCAAAATGGAACTGGAAAGAATTAACTTCACATGAAGAATACACATGATATGAATTAATACTATTCGCATCAGAGTTATGGACAGTTGTTAGCCACCATGTGGGTGCTGGGAATCGAACCAGTGCAGGAGCAGCCAGTGCTCTTAACTGCTGAGCCATCTCTCCAGCCAGCCCCCAACATAACTTCTTATAATCATATGTGAAACATTTAATTTTGCTTTTATGTGGTATTTATTTAGAACACAGCTTCTTATAAGGCAACAATTTTTCATAGTTACTATTGAGAAGAGATTGAAGACTATCACTTAAATTGTTGTTAAATTATTTATGTAAGTTATTTATTAATAATAATTTACATATTTATGTAAATTATTTAAGACAACTATCTTTTAGTTTAAGAAAACTATTTCTGAAATTGTTTTGTCTGAAACCAATAATACTAGGATGTGAAATATCATTTTTTCTAACACTTTGCAATAATTAAAATACCTGTGCTATTTCCTCTCCTTGAAATACTTAACCGTAAGACAAGCAGAGACTCTGTGAGGTCATTCAACTAGATTGCAGATGTACAGTGTAAGCCACATCTGGCAGATCAGTTCCCGAGTGACTGCTGCCCATTTGTCACCACATACCCACAAGTGTACCACCCCTCCCTTGTCAATATGCCTCAAACACCTGGATGCAACGCGAAAGCAGAGATATGACTAATAACTTTTAAGTTCTTATTAGGTGCTAAGCACTTTGGGGCCCCAAACATACAGATGGGCCTTGACTTTTGGTGGCAGTATACTGATAAACCACCATAAATTGAAAATATTGGAAGTAATGCATTTAATAAAATTAGTCTGCCTAATCTTAGCCACCATGTGGGTGCTGGGAATCAAACCCAGGTCCTCTGCAAGAGCATTTGGTGCTCTTAACCGCTGAGCCATCTCTCCAGCCCCTAGTCTACCTAATCTATCAAACATCATAACCTAACCTAGCTTGCCTTAACCTTGTTCACAACACATTAGCCTAACAGTTGTGATGAATCATCTAGCATACAGCCTATTTTAGAATAAAGTGTTGATATTTTATGTAATTTTTTATTGTTCTTATCCAAAAACAAGCTAGCAACACACTAAGCACACTGGACAGTATTAATTATGGACTGCATGGCTGACTAGGGCACTAGCTAGCACTGCTCGTGACTATTATATCATCTACTGTTAGCCTTGGGAAATACTAAAATTCAAATTTTGAAGTGTATTTCTACTGAATTCATATCACTTTTGCACCATTCTAAATCAGAAAAACTGTAAGCTGAACCATCCTAATGAAGGGAACATACATATGTTGCTTCCTTCTATGACCACAATGATTTTATGAGGAAATCAACAGTATTATCCTCATATTTAAGTTGAGAAAACTGAGTGCCAGAGCAAATAAAGCCTTTGCCTGGGGTCACCAGCTACTGGAGTGAAGAGTCGGGAGGAGAACTCAAACCCGATCCACTGCTGCCTCCAAGGCACAGGCAGTTTCCAGCAGGACTGTTATGGATGAGAGTATCTAGAAAAAGTCTTACCACTACGTTAGCTTATATTAAACAACAATAAAATCCAGCTAATAGTATTTTCATAATAACATGGATTTACAAAACGGACACAGAAATTAAGTCAAAAGCCTTTATAAAGCATGTGCATGGCAGACATGAGATGAAAATTCAAAGGTCTTCCTCAAGAACCTCTATTTTGAAAAGATATTCTTAGCTGCTGTCATAGCGATGTGTGATGGCTAGTAGCTACACAGGCTTTATGTGAGATGGAAAAGGCACAGTTCATGTAAAGAGGTCATTCTTTTACATAAAATAAATCTTATGGAACTATATTCACTAGCACGTTTTGATTAACATGGCCAAAACTATTAACTAAAAAGCTTCATCTTTGGCTGTATTTCCAAATTAGCTCTGACCACTTCTTCATTAACATTTCTACCAAGAGGCAAATGTTACCAATCTGTCTTGTTGTTCACTACCATTGCCCTCCAGGTAGACAGATTCACATACACTCCAATTCAAGGAATCCTGTCCACCCTATGTGAGAAAGGTGAGCTTCTGGAAATAAGTTACACAGATAAAATATAAATATCTCCAGTTAGTAACAGAAGTTTTTGGATAATTTAATGAATCCTAAGAGACAATGATTCAGACTGATATGACTTAGAGAATACTGTGGGTGGGAGGAACAGTGGTTACCTTGTGCATGGAAGGCTTGTCTGCCAATGATCTAGATCCTCCACCTTGATCATGGGCCTCTCAGAAGAAAAGCCAGCCTTAAAAGCTGCTGATAGAGTTGGTGAACTCTCATGTTTTATCAGAAACCAACAGGAAGAGAGGCCTAGTGGCTCACACCTTTAATCCTAGCACTCAGGAAGCAGAGACAGGCATATCTCTGTGAGACTACATAGTGAGTTCCAGGCTAGCTGAGGCTACTGGGAGACCCTGACTCAAAATAACAAAACAAAACTAAAAACAAAACAACAAAAAAGTCAACATGAGTTTTTGTAAATATTGTTGACAGTGCCAGGGTGTTGACTTGGGATGCCCAGAATAAGAGTGTGCTAAGTGATGTGGTCACACACACTTAGGAAAGGCACATGTCCTCTTCCACTTCCCTCCCAGATGTTTCCTCACATCCCTGATACAGTCTGCTACAGAGGCGCACTGAGCTTCTCCAGCATTCTCAAGCCATGTCAATGTGGACAAAAACCGCCAATTGTTCCCCAGTATTCATTCTCTTCTTTTACTATTACGAGGAAAGTGGAAGGGGCCATGACCATCAACTCTGAATGCTGGGCTTCTCCTGAAGATGGCTTCTGATCCATGAGCCATTTGAGATGTGTGCGAGCTCCAGGTTGAGCTGACAACATGATCATGGCCCTTAGGAAAAAGAAAAAAGGAGTTCGAGAGATCCACCAGCTGAACTTGATGCTGTGCTATGACTGACCTAGATGGTCCACCAGCTGAACCTGATGCTGTGCTATGACTGACCTAGATGGTCCACCAGCTGAACCTGATGCTGTGCTATGACTGACCTAGATGGTCCATCAGCTGAACCTGATGCTGTGCTATGACTGACCTAGATGGTCCACCAGCTGAACTTCATGCTGTGCTACAACTGACCTAGATGGTCCACCAGCTGAACTTCATGCTGTGCTACGACTGACCTAGATGGTCCACCAGCTGAACCTGATGCTGTGCTATGACTGACCCAGATGGTCCACCAGCTGAACCTGATGCTGTGCTATGACTGACCTAGATGGTCCATCAGACATTTTCCTGGACTTTGTTTTGCAGGAATCTCAAATGATACTCATAAGATTCTAATAATATAAAAATGATGTCCCTACACATATACACACAGACACATAAGATACTCCTTCAATAAGATAAACACATAAATCAAAAGCAAGGCTGTCAACCAGACAGGTACATAGTAATATGCTAATTTCAATATAAGAGAATTGAGAACTTCAGGAAATTGAAGCAAATTCCATATGCTATAATTAATTGACACAGTGTAGGTCAAACTGAATAACTTTTAAACATTTTTTTTTATTTTTAATTTCTATGTGTATGAATGTATGGCCTGCATGTGTGTAGGTGCACCTGTGTCATGCAATGCCTGAAGAGGTCAGAAGAAGGCATCAGATCACCTGGAAGGGGAGTTATGGACAGCTGTTAGTCACTACATGGGTGCTGGGATTTGAACCTGGGTCTTCTGCAAGAGCAGACAATGCTCTTAAGAGTCAACTCTCCACCCCATAACTCTTAAATAATAGGGAAATACTAAGCTAATTAAATTTTGAATTAGAAGAAAAACAGTGAAAATAACAAAACAGTGTTAGCTAAACTCACACAGCCCTGTGTGTGCTAGGAAATGTTACGATGTCCTAGAGATTCAAGACATCAAGTGTCCATAGGATCATTACGAAATCAACATGACTATCATCTTTCTTTAGCTGAGGAACTGAAAACTAGAGAGTTTATAGTCACACACCCAGTAGTGACAGACACAGTCTACAAATCCAGCCTGTCTTTAGATGCCCAATTTTAACCGCTATATCACACAGCTTCTCCAAAGCCTCAAGCAAAAGGTTGATTTTTATCAGATGAATCTGATTAGAAATGCTTTTAAACATTTTTTTTTCAACAATGTTGAACTCTAACTAACAGCAAAACTAAAGATACTGGAAATTAAATAGGAAAGTCCCGCAGAGGTGTCACAATAGTTTTCAACTTCAACAATGTAATAAAGGACATTTTTATGGCAGGGTAAAGGAAGTAGCAAGAAGTCAAAGAGCCCCACAGTGTCAGGGAGTCAATGCAAGGATGTAATCAGCACAGCCTTAATCTGCTCATGCTTCAATCCAGGAAATCCTGAAGCTGCTGAATGTATCCTAGGTATTTGCATAGATGGCATAATACGCAGAAAGTATTTGCAACTTGGTGGAAGACAAGCTCTACTTCTCACATTCCACATGCATGATTTAACAGGAACAGCTAGAGGCATAAGAATAAGTCAGCTATGAGCTGGAGAAATGGCTTGGCGATTAGGAATCTTTGTTGATCTTCCAGAAGTACCAGGTTTGGTTCCTAGCATCCATATCAGGCAGTTCATAACTGGCTATAAATATAGTTCTGGGGATCTGATGCCCTCTTCTGGCCTTTGCAAGCATAAGCAAACCCAGATGGAGACACTTCGACTACTGTGTTTTCAAAAGATCCAAAATATGTTGTTTTCCCTTTACTGAGCCAGACTAGAATTGTTTTTTTAAATCACAATAGCCAATGATGAATCAAAGATTTCCTACTGCAATATTCCAGATCAGACATCCACACATTAACTGCAACGTTCCTGCCTGCCTGAGGTTGAAGTCCTCAGTTGATCCTTAACTGAATGAGTGATGCAGGGTCTCATTGATGGAACAATCTCTACCTGAAGTTAGATCTTGCTAGTATCATCTGCCCATGAAGAAATGATGTTAATATTTTGGATCTTTTCATCAGGCAAGAAGCGATATTGCTGAAACTGAAGGAGACATTTTCCTCTAATTTTTTTTTTTTTATAAAAAGGATACCTCCTGCTGGGCGTGGTGGCACACGCTTTAATGCTAGCGCTCGGGAGGCAGAAGCAGGTGGATCTTTGTGAGTTCAAGGCCAGCCTGGTTTACACAGTGAGTTACAGGACAGCTGGGGCTACAGGGAGACCCTGTCTGAAAAAGACCAAAAAAAAAAAACAAAAGAAATGATTACCCTCTTGAGTATTTCACATTACTTTAAAGTGGGAGAAATATGTTTAAATCATCTTAAATATTTAAAAATATATTACTGTAAAGAATTCAATAGTTACTGTAAGTTATAAGAATTCTTCAAGATAGAAAGGCTATAATTAGTGTAATTTTAAGGAATGGGGCCATCAATTTTGTCTGGGAGAATAAGTTTTATCAAATATTGCTTTTCCTTTCTTCTGCTTTAGGGAGAGGTGGGGTGCCAGGGATCAAACCCAAGGCTTCATGCATGTAAGACATGTGCTTGACCATTGAGCAGCACTCCCACGCTCCATCATGTACTTTTCTCAAATATATTCCTTAGAAAATTATATTATATTTCATGTGAAGATAACTTGCAGGATATGGGACTTGGTTCTCTCCTTTGAGCACATGAGTCCCAGGGATCAAACCTGGGCTATCAGTTTGGAAACAAGCATCTCTACTCACTGAGCTATCTCACCAATCCTCAGCCTCTATTATTTTTTTTTTTTTTTTTTTTGGGGGTATTTTTGAGACAGGGTCTCCCTTTAGTCCCAGCTGGCCTGGAGCTCACTCTGTAGACCAGGCTGGCCTTGAACTCACAGAGATCCGCCTGCCTCCACCTCCCAAGTGCTGGGATTACAGGCATGGGCCACCATGCCTGTCTCAGCCTCTAATTCAATATGCCTTATGCTTGTAATCCACCATATCAACTGCTGTATAAGATATCTGGCCAGTACTCTTTCAATCTCTCCATGTCATTTTCCACATACTTTTGTTAACTTCATTTTGGGCTAAATATTTTGCACAAGATATTTTAATTACTCATTTAAAAATATTTTTATTGTTTTATGTATATGAGTGTATTGCCTGCATGTATGTAAGTGCACCTGGTGTTGTGCAGTGCTCATGGGGGTCAGAAGGTTTCAGATTCCCTACAACTGGAGCAATATATGCTTGTTAACCATCATGTGGGTGCTGGGATTCGAACCCAGGTCTTCTTCAGGAAAAGCCAGTGCTCTTAACCATTAAGCCATCTTTCCAGATCCTGATCATTCAGTTTAATTTTGAAACTTAACTATTAGGGAGGTATTTTGTGGTTTGAAGTTTTAGTCATAGCACAGTGACTACAGCTATTTATTTCAAAATTGATAACTAAGTAGATTTTAAATGATAAGTATGTGATGTCAGAGATATGTTAGATCAATTGATTTAATCATTCTACAATGTATACAACTATTATAACATTACATCATGCCTCCTAAATATGTATGGTGTTTAATAATTAAAAATAAGATGAACCAGTTAAAATGGTAATGTTACCTCTCACTTCTCATTTAATTGGATTTGGTGGAAAATATTGATAAAAACACTATTAACAAAATTACCATTAACATTTATTAAATTTTTAGTACTTGTCATGGCCAAAGACTATAACAAAAGGGTCATCGTTTGGGTATAATTATTATCTCTATTTTTAAAATAAAAGAAGGAAAGCTAAGAGAAGATAAGAAACTTGATTGAGGGGCTCAGTGGTTAAGAGCACTGGCTGTACTTGCGGAGGATCCAAGTTTGATTCCCAGCACCCATGTGGTGGCTAACAATCATCTGTAACTCCAGTTCCAGGGAATACAACGCCTTCTTCTGACCTCCACAGGCATTGCGCGACATGGGTGCACTTACATACATGCAGGCAATACACTCATACACATAAAAATAATAAATAATTTTTTTTAAAAAAAGAAACTGAACTGAGGTCCTGTTGCAAGTGGCAGAACCACTAAAGAACCCAATTCCAACAACCAAGTTGGTAGTGGTTTACAGCACATTGGGAGGAAAAGTGGAAATTGTACCATACCTCAACTGTGTGCAGAACAAACAATATTTTCCAAAAAGATAGGAGATGGAGACATGGTTCAGTGGTTAAGAGCACGAGTTGCTCTTGCAGAGGATACAGGTTTGATTCCCAGCACCCATATGGCAGCTAACAACTATCCGTAACTCTAGTTCCAGGGGATCTGACACCCTCTTATGAACTCCATGGGCATTGCATGACAAGGGTTCACCTATCTACATGCAGGCAATACACTAATATACATAAAATAAAGATAACAATAAAATATTAAAGCTAAAAAAATAAAGAAAAATAAAACTATATTCCTTTATTTCACAGAAGCTAGTATATAATAAGACTCTTTAGCCGGGTGTAGTGGTGCATGCCTTTAATCCTAGCACTTGGGAGACAGAGGTAGGTGGGATCTTTGTGAGTTCAAGGCCGGCCTGGTCTACAGAGTAAATCCCAGGACAGCTGGGGCTACAGAGAGACCCGTCTCAAAAGACAAAAAAAAAAAAAAAAAAAAAAAGATAAAAAAGACTCTTTAAGATGAATAAATGTTGTTTAATTTTTTACTTCAACTGTATCTATGTGATGGACTGTAGTCATCTCAAGATGTAAAATTCAATCAACCATCTAAGCATGTGGTTGACTTAATATGAAATACAAACAAAAATCCTTAAATGTGTAGGAGAGGTGGTCAGTATTTTATGTACTTCTATGAAAATGCCCTTATTAAATTCATTACTATGTTCCAGAAATATATTCAAAAAGCTTGGATGATCCAGGAGACTTTCACTTTGCACCTAGCTGGATGGTCACCCAGTATCAGAGTTACACTACACAGTGCTAGAATTAAAGGTGACATTCAAAGAACCTCCATGATTATGTGCTCTAACTAAAAAGAGATATGCTCAGACAGGGAAGTGTGTATTTGTGGGGACTTTTTTAATATGAGGCCAGAATTAATTAAATAATAAGAAACCTCCGCTAATCAGGACCAGGCCTTTCCCCTTCACAGTGTATGGTACTAGTGTAAAGTAGCAAGAGATGTCAAGATAAAGAAGGAATTTCAGTTTCTGCCGACATAGAGTCTTTGCAGGGATGGCCAGTCCCACCCATGCAGAGCTGCCTTCTGTGTTGGGTTGAGGCACATGGAGGAATCACCCCTTCAAAGGAGAAGCGGGGCTCTCCTGTCCCAGCGTGTGTGCTTGTTTGGCATGTGTACTGTTGCCACAGTAAACCCCACAGAAACAGTAGGAATTTTATTTAGATTCAACATTTTGTCACCACAGCAGCAGCTGAACTCCCAACTACCCAACACCTGTCCTACCGAACGACCACTAACCATTCTGCCCAGATCAGCCCAGAGAGAACATGAGATTCCTTGCTGCTTCCCCTGGCAGCCTGGGAGGTGGGTGCAAGTGGTAGTGAGGAGCTGTCCTCGACTGTTTGCAGTGTCTGTTCAAATCTCTTATTGTGGGGACATGATTTTAGGAAAACTGGTCAAGCTATGGATTCAATGTCTGCTATATAGACAGGTGAATACCATGTTCTAACTCACCTTCTCTTATAACATTTTCTGGGAGCAATTGTACTACTTTGTTTGATCTACAGTTACCTCTTGACCATAAACATCACACTCTACTAAGATCAAAGAGAAAATATGGCCTCTATAAGCCCTCAGGAAGAAAGCCAGAAATCATCTTACCAAGGATGCTCCAGAGGCTCAGATGGAGGATTAAGAGGTCCCAAAACAACCCCTGAGGTCCAAGCATGGCAGACAGTGTCCTCATTTCCCATACATATCAGACAGGAGAAACTCTCAAGCAGAAGGCTTCTCTGTCTCTACGGTGTTCTCCAGAGCTTCAGATTTTCTACCCCAGCAGAGGAGAGCTGGTGGGAGAGGACGGCACGAAGAGCCTGACTGTAGAGGCTTTGTGAAGCCAAGCGAACAGAAAGACACTATACTATACTGTGGTTTTGCTTCTTCTTAGATCTGTTGTTCACTTTCAAACACTCTGATGTGCAAAGCAGCTCCGTCCTGAGCTTCTCCTTCCGCTCTGCCACCCTTCCTACATCACTTTGAGGTGTTTTTTTTTTTTTTCAAAGTGAATAATTAAAGCTTAAAGAAATCTAAATTTTGCAGTCTTTAGATTTTAATCAAATCAAGGTCAGGAAATTCATGGTAAAAGTACCTATGGTAAACACATACTTCCCCTTTTTCATACCTTGTAATTATGAAACATGTATCTTACATCCCCACCCCACCCCCCTTGAACAGCATGCCACTGTATGATGAGAATGCTTACTGTCATGAAAACAATGAAGACTTATCTGAGGTTATGGAGAAAATGAGTGACAGGATGCATTTCCTTAACAGAAGAGGGAAGGGCCACCATGTTCAATCTGCAGATACCTATCAGTGGAACAAGATCATTGCTAGTACTGGCTCTATGCTCCCTCTAAATATTACAGTTCTAAACAAGATGAGATCTTGAACACCAATTGAAGGAAAGTTCCATTTTCAACCTTCTTTATGTGGTTGGTATCTAGCTTAAGTGAAATAGAAGCAGTAAAAGTTCAAAATTAGATAGCTCAAGATTGCTTGGGGCTGTTTACTCCCAGCTCACATATAATAATGAGCTTAGCAAGTGACAACAGGAATGAATCAAATCTGCCACCACCCGATTCCAAATGAGAAATCTTGCTTTGTGGCACTTGTCCCTTTGTAGTCACTGACAGAAATTGTTTGGGAAGCCTTTCTTCCAGAAACTGGTGTTGTACAAGTCCAAACAAAGGTCAAACTTCAGTGTTCATATGGTTATTGTTATATGTATTCATTGGTTCAAAGAGAAAATGCATTACAGTTGGAGATACAAAGATGACTTAATCACATTCTTGTATTTAAGGAACTCACTCAGTCAACCAGTATTACAACTTCTTTACATCAGCCTTTTCTGTGATCACTTAAATATCCATGCATCTCCACCATACCAGGATAATACAGATCATGCACATCCTCTTAGAACTTCCACTGCCCCTGTAAGAATATATTCTTACCTTTATGCCCATAGATTAGTGTATTTCTCAGTCCTCATCAGAGAAGCTTCTTTTTCCAGCAGATGGTGGTAATTAACTCGAAGACCACAAACCAGTTAACATACAGAGAATAAGAGACTGTGGTGTGCTTAGCTCTCAATGGGACATCTGTATCCCTCTCCCCTAGGCTCAGTGGTCACCACGGAAGATGGGGAGGAAAGAGTGTAAGAACCGAAGGGAGTGGAAGTTTGTGGCCAAATAGTATTTGCTAGATGTGACAGCTCAGTTGCACATGTGAAGTCATCACGGCTGGTCATGCATGCACAAGACTCGCACAGGATCAAGCCAAGCAAAATCCCTGCATAGATGAGGGAGGAGCTCGTGAAGTCCCACGCATATCTGAAGAGTAACTAGCAATTGATGGCTGCTGGGGAAGACAGTCAGTTTTCTCCTGGGATGCGGGCTCTGGGAGGCCCCGTATGTTCCAGTAGATGATCATACTCATGCACATGCAGGTAGCACTAAATGGACTCGGTGGGTGTGGAGGGGGGAGTACATGAAGCTGGGAAGGAAAAGTGGAGGTTACAGAGGACTAGAGGGAAGGGAATGGGGGATGGACTGGATCCAAATACACCTCATATGCACGTATGAATATTAAATAAAATACTTATTCTACCTCTATGAAAGAACTTCCATTGCTTATCAAGTAAACATCCTGGGACATGCTTAGGCTGCATTTATACAACTTGGGTTTCTGCAATACTCACAATAGTGCGCAAACTTCCTGAGGCAGTCAAAGAAATGTTCACTGTCCTTCTAAATGGCCCAAGAGGTAAAAAAAAAAAAAAAAAAAAGCCTTAGGCCATAGGTCCTAGAGCTCCAGGTGTCATCCTATACCAGACAAAATTCTACAGACTTTGATATCAACTTCAGACCTTCATGATTTATGATTCACTACTCTAAAAATTATTTGCTTTCCTGTGTGTGTGTGTGTGTGTGTGTGTGTGCGCTCGCGCGCATGTGTAGGAGATACTCATTCATTTAGGTGTGTAGATAGGCATACGGAGGCCAGAGGTTCACATCAGGTTTCTTCCTCAACTTCTTTCTACCTGTTTGAGACAGGGTCTCTTGCTAAACTAGGAGCTCATCAATTTAGTTACACCAACTGGCCAAAGACTTCCAGGGCTCTGCCTACTTCTACCTCTAGCACAGGGATCATAGACTGGTGTGGTATGTACAGCATTTTTCGTGGGTTTTGGAGAGCCTGATCCAGGTCACCATGCTTACACAGTAGGCACTTTATTGACTGAGTCATCTCCCCAAATAGATAAAATTTATGAATCCAATAAAATGTTTAAAGCTATACATTTTGATGCTTTTCTCTGCCTGTTTGGCTATTTGCCCCTGGCAACTGCAGCTCTGAGAGCGCCACTGGTCAAAACTTCGCCTGACTCTCGCTCCTGTTTTTATTCTAGTAAAAAACTGAAAGAAGCCAGATTCAGAAATTCATTTATTTGCTCAGCAACAAGTCAGTCTATGTTTATAACATGTAGTAATTAGACTTTTATCTTGACTTCTGTATCACTATAATCATTTGCTGCTTGATCAACAAATTATAATTTTTATTTCAATGGACAAATTTAAAGCGTTTACTGCATTCTTAGAAGTTATAATATTGTACATTTAAAATTTTTTTTTTTGCTTTTGTTTTGCTGTTTTTAATTTTCTTGATTATTGTTACATGTGTGTGTTCTGCCTACATGTATAAGTGCACCCATGTCATGCAGTGCCCAAGGGGACAGAAGAGGACATCACATCCCCTGGAATTAGAGTGAGACAGTTGTTAGTCACCATGTGGGTCCTGGGATTCAAATTGAGTCTTCTGCAAGAATAGCCAGTGCTCTTAACCACTGAGCCATCTCTCCGGCCCCCAGAAATGATTCTTTTTTTTTTTTTTTTCCCCAGAAACGATTCTTAAAACACAAATCCATTGCCAGTTTCATAATGAAAAACAAATTAAAATACAATTTTACATCTTCAAATTATCTTTATAAATAACTTAGGAGCTACTTAGAAGGTAAATTATTCTACCTACTTGCAGACTCAGTGACTTCTCTGAATTAAAAGGCAGCTTTATTTTCTGCAACTTTTTCCCTTCAGATGATCAGAGAAGCAAGAGTCACAAAACAAGATGCATGGGTGCCAGGCAACAGCAAACCCAGGAAGATGCATCAAAAAAAAGAAATTCTGATCTTTTAACCCTACCCAACATAGTCCATAGCTCCCACCAAAAGAGCTGTCCAGCACTAAAGTCTGCCATTCTAATTGACTTGGTCTCCTCATTGTTATTGCTAGAAATGATTTCTATACATGACTGTACTTTATAATCACCCTGAGCACTTGTTAGAAAATGACTATGATTCCTAGATCCTACCCTAATTCACTGAATTAGAATTCCACAGAGCAGAGACAGAGATGCCTATGTTATTTTTTTCATTTATTATCATCATTATGTATATGTCTGTGTGTCTGTGTGTGTATGTACATGCCACATCACACATGTGGAAGGAAGAGGATAACTTTGTGAAGTCAGTTCTCTCCTTATTCTTCTAAGTGAGTTCTGGAACTTAAATTCAAGTCACCAAGCTTATACAGTAAGAGTCCTTGCCTGCTGAGCCATCTAGCTTGCCTAAGATGTCTGTTTAAAAATATTCACAGCCATGTAGAGGGGCCTCAGAACAAAAGCACAGAAATTATTAAATTATTTAAATTATTAAACTATTAAATTATTTAAATTATTAAATTATTTAAAGGAGGTTTAAAAAGGTGTCTTTCCATTGGGACTACCATTTAAGAAAAGGTCTCTAACTCTGATAGACTGAAAGTGTTGAGAGCAGGTGAGTGGTCACAGCAAAACTGCAGAGCTAGACCTGGAGCCAAGGCAGGGGTCACTTAAGGGTAGATACAGACAAGGATCATACTGGGCCTGAATCAGCTAGTGCTGCTGCCTTGTAATGAGCTCCTCCCCTTCGCTTCTTACCATGTGCTGTGGGAGAGATTTGGTCCCATGCCCTGAGGCAGATGAAGCTGATTTTAAAAGACGGTGTGAAATAGCCTCAACTACAAAACTGGAAGAGTGAAGATGCTTTAGGTTAAAAAAAAATCTTAGCAATAATAAAATGTACAGGGTTGGAGGCATAGCTCAGTGGTAGAACATGGGCAAGAGCCTGGGTTGTATTCTCAGTGCCAAACACACACACACACGCACACACGCATACACACACGTACACACGCACACACGCATACACACACTCACACACACACACACACACGCACACACGCATACACACACGTACACACACATGTGTGTGCACACACTCAGGCGCACACACACACACACACACGCACACACGCACACACACACGTACACACACATGTGTGTGCACACACTCAGGCGCACACACACTCACTCACACCACACATATTCCAAGTGCATCCTCTCCCCCTGCTTCACCATTGGCAGACTTTCTACATGTTATGTTTGTATGGATTACCCACTGTGAGACCTTCAGCAAATTACATAACCTCTTTTTCCTCTTACATCTCCAATATACTTATTTTTTAAAAGAGTAAATCAGGGGGCTGGAGAGATGGCCTAGCGGTTAAGAGCGCCGACCGCTCTTACAGAGGACCCGGGTTCGATCCCCAGCACCCACATGGCGGCCGAGAACCGTCTGAAGCTCCAATTCCGGGAGAACTCCAGTTCCGGGGGAATCCAACACCTTCTTCTGACCTCCGTGGCATTGCACGACACGGGTGCACAAACTTCCATGCAGACAGTACATTCATACACATACAGAAATAAATAAGATTAATAAAAAAAAAAAAAAAGAGTAAATCAAGGAAAAGGGTGGGAGGACACAAAAGTATAGAGCAGAAAAAATAAATACAAATGTAAGGTGTTTGTTATTATTTTATAATCACAACAAACACAGAGAAGATGTCCTATACAAAACACAATAATGGCCCAAAATTCAGTGTTCCCTGAGCAAGGCCGAAGATTTCTGGAGTTAGGGATCTAGGATGCAAAAACTACATAATTCACTAAATTCCACCACTTCATCTGCAGTATTAACATCGACCTGGAGGATTGGTTTGAGTATAGGGATTACACATTTTAATTCAATACACGGGGAAAAAAAAAACGCATACTAGAGTTCCTGGAATAAAACCAAGATTCTAATAATGCATTTTCCTTTCTTTTATCTCACTCACAGAGTTTGAGACCCTCTGCACTTATGTGGAATATATTTGCTATGTGCTTATATTTGGAACTCAGGCAGTTTTCAGAAAGTGGCAAAAGAGGGATGTAAGTGGGAGTCATACACTGCCTGCTATAATTCCTCTTGGATGTGAACTAACACTTGGAAGGCACATTTGATACTTATTTAGATTTTGCTTCAAGACAGGAAGGAAGGAAATAGGGAGGATGAAAAAACAAGAATACCAATCCTGTAAAGAATACTGTTTCTATATAAGAATCATATAAAGGTAGAAGAGGGACAGGTAATCTCTGAAAAATGAATGGAACTTCCTCCCCTTGAAAGTGATTTATCAAAAGGAAGGAAGCATATTATTTTTGGAAGTCTTACACCTCTGACTAAGAGTTCATTGTTTATTTGAGGAAGGTGGTGGTGGCAGTGTGACTGTTTTAACCTTGTTTAAATCCTCACATTGAAACATACAAGCATTGGTATAGGGAAACAAAAAACTGTAAGTGACATTTACAAATATAAGCAAACATAACAAAATGCCCCCCACAGAGCACAGAACACAAGTATGGGGACCAACTACTAACAGTATAAATCTGTGTGTGTCCCCCTGTGTGGCAGAGCAACAGAAGGATGGATGCAATGTGACATGTGACAGACCTGAAAACAAGAACCTGAGGAGCCAAAAGGAACTCTCTGCTAAACCCAGCAGGTAATCACAGTGGCCTGCTGTGAGAACAAAAGGGGTAGAGAAAGCTACTCAGCATGGTCTTCAAATGGAACTACCATGGCTGCTTCCCAGGGCTGGACCCTACCTATACTGATGAGAAATTAGTTGACAACATCAAAATAAACAGGATAGGGATAATAAAGATGAAGAAATATTAAAAGGTAGCAGTGAGAAAAATGACTCAATATATTCTAATGAAGAGAAAGAGAGAGAGAGAGAGAGAGAGAGAGAGAGAGAGAGAGAGAGAGAGAGAGAGAGAGATCTCAAGATAGAAGTCACCCCCACGGTCATTCTTCGTTCTAAATGTTTGGTAAAACTGCTACACCTGGTGGCTCACATCTGCAATCCCAGTATTTAGGAGATGGAGAGGCAGGAGGATCAACAGTTTAAGGCAAGCCTGGGCTATGAAACTCTAGCTCAACAACAACAACAACAAAAGTTTCGTAAAACTAATTAAGAGGCAAAGAAGTACTGAGGTGAAGGCACACACAAAGTTGGTGTATAGAGCTCAGAGAATGAACTGGCACTGGGGAGTGGCTGGGGCATAGTGGGCCCTAACACAAATGACAGACTGTGTGAACTTCGGGGGTATGGGGGCTGGAAGGATTCCAATGAAGAAGGGGGAATAAAGTTGATTAAGAATGATTGGGATGTTATGTACGAAATACACAAAAAAATCAATAAAAATAATAAGAAAGACAAAAAATGAAAGAAAAGCTCTCTCTGCATTTAAAACAAAACAAAAAGAGAATAAGGTTAGAGAGATGGCTCAGCAGTTAAGAGGACTGGCTGCTCTTGCAGAGGACCTGGGTTCAGTTCCCAGCACCTACATGGCAGCTGACAACTGTCCATAACTCCAGTTCCAAGGGATCTCTTCTGACCTCCCTGGGCATTGCACACAAGTGCTATATGCACATACATGCAGCCAAAACATTCATATACATAAAATAATACAAATAAACAAAATTATTTTTAAAAGAAAATATTAAAGAACAGAATAATTTCATTCTAAACAATAAAAGCATGACTGAAATACATACCCACAGAACAGATTAAAAAACACAAGACATGGGGCTGGAGAGATGGCCTAGCAGTTAAGAGTGCCGACCACTCTTACAGAGGACCCGGGTTTGATCCCCAGCACCCACATGGCAGCCAAGAACCATCCGAAACTCTAATTCCAGGAGAACTCCAGTTCCAGGGGAATCCGACCCCCTCTTCTGACCTCTGCGGCATTGCACGACACGGGTGCACAAACCAGCATGCAGACAGTACATTCATACACATGCAGAAATAAATAAAAAAAAATTTTTAAATATATTAAAAAAAAACACAAGACATGAATTTACACAATAATTCAGCATCTAAAAACTTAAAAATGAGTAATTCAGTACAAAAATAGCTTAATTCAGAATTTAAAAAGTAAGCAGTAACACAAGAATGAATTTACATGTACATTATGCCTTAATAAATGTATGTAAAAGACAAGTCTTTAAATTCAAAGGAATATATATATATATATATACACACTCAAAAGAAAATAACAAATATTGAAAGTAAGAACATGAAATTAAATTCATATTTAACAGAAGTGCCTAAGAAGAAAAGCCAAGTGAAACAAATACTAAACAACCCACTTTAAGATATTTTGTGACAGATGCTTCCTCCTTGTCAGCTATTGTTAATAGTGCTGGAGGTGGGACACAGGTTGCTGGAAGAAAAAAGGCATCAACAGCCTCACCCAGCTTCAAGTCCTACAAACCATAATACCTAGTCACCAGGCAGAATGTGCCTACTTGTGCAACAGTGGTACAACTGTTATGGAGGCAACCAACTTCTGTTTGGATTTGAGACCCCATCCCTAAGAGTAATCCAAGCCCATGCTGTAAACCCACAAAAAGTCCATCATGGGGGAGGTTACAGATCCTAATTCTATGGTTTATTTAATTGACATAAACATCAAACCACCTTTTAAATATGTTAATACCAATAGATAATTATTACTTTCAACCTTAATCAGATACACTTCTCTTTCCAGTGAACTGCAGGGAATGCAGAGACCCAAGTGCTGAGAAGAAACGGCAGGTGAGTGCTCAGCCTTAAACCAGGTATTTATTTAAGCCATCCCCTCTAAGGCTCAGGATATACTATGGAGGGGGTGCAGAAAGAATTTAAGAGCCATGAGACAGGGAGAAGGGCTATAAATTGCATCTTCTGGACAACAGCCATTGCAATCACAAACCCTCAACTACTGAAAATGACTGCACTGGATTACCCTAAAAATGAGACCCCATGGGGCTCCAAAGGCCAGTCACAATCTAATGCTCATACAGATGGCCTCTGTTAAACTAAATGGGTCACCAAACCAAAAGCCATAAATATGGGGACAGGACAAGTAGGGAGGAAGGTGCGTGATAGGAATAGGAGGGAGAGAAGAGAGGGTGTCAGCAGTAATCAGAGGCATTGTATGTATGTATGAAAATGTCAACCAGTAGATTTAATTAAGATAAAATTCCTGAAATAAGAAATGTTATTCTAGGGCTTAAATGGATAATACAGAATAAAGTCAGAATCTGTAATCTAATTCTGCTAATCCGTACATTCTTGAAAACCATGTTTCTTTTTGTGAATGAAAGGAGCTTTGGATGCAATGTAGAGGAAGTCAGGTCAGATTCTGCAAAATTCCTAAATTTGAACTGGACGTAGTAAGTATAGTCTTTAATAAATATGCATGTGTATTAGTTACTTATCTGTTGCTGTGATAAGATACCACAACCAGGGCAACTTAGAGAAGGAAGAGTTTATTTGGCTTATGATTCCAGGGATAGGAGTCCATAAGAGTAGAGAAAGATGGCAGAAGGGGGTGGCTGAGGCAGAAGGCCACGCTGTGACACATGCAAGCAGGCACAGGAAGCAGAGTGACTGCAAATCTGACAAGGCTTAAGAGCTTCCAAAGCCCGCCTCCAGTGACACGCTTCCCCCAGCAAGGCCACCCCTCCCCAAACTTGCCCGAACAGCGCCATCACCCAGGGACAAAATGTCCAAATACCTAGGGCCTATGGGGGACACTCAATTCAAACCACCATGCATACTCAGTGTTGGAAAATGGATAGAAAAAAAGAAGAGAATGAGAAAGAAAAGAAAAGGAGGGGAGAAGAGAGAAAACCTTTCTTTGCTCTGTCAAGTGACAGGGTCCAGACACAACAATCAGCTCAGGAGCGACTGTCACCTCCAGCATACACTTCCTACTTTGAAATGAAATCAAGAGAATAATGATACTAAAGTTTGACTATTGGAGAAATTACTACTTCAAAACTCAGAGAAGAAAATGTACAAAATAAACTGAACCATTTTCTTATACTGTGGTATATCACTTTTTAATTTCAACCACAGTTCTGGGCTGATAACTCTCTCCTGAGACAGGCTATTGAAACATGATTTTCTAGGGCTGAGAGAGATGGCTCACCAGTTAAGAGCACTGGGTGTTTTTGCAGAAGACCTGGGTTTGAATCCCACCACCCACAAGGTGGCTAACAACCATCTGTAACTCTGATGCCCTCTTCTGTTCTCCCTGGGAAATGCAGGACACGAGTGCAATTACCCATATGCAGGCATAACACTCATACATATAAAATAAAAATAAATTTAAAAGATTTTTTAAAAAAGAAACTAAATATTCTGTTCTCCAAGATGACTTAAATATGTTCCTGCTTGTCTGTCAAGTTGGTCATAAAAAGTTCTTTGGCCTATGCTTACCTGATCAGTAGTTCCCAAAACCCTTCTTCCTAAAGGGTCCTGTCCTGCAGGAAAGAATATTTCAAGAGAAGAAGAAAAAAAAGAGACAAGAAAAGATAAAAAAAGAAAAAGGAAAAGTAAAGAGTAAAGAGTAAAAGAAAAGACAAGGCAAGTTCAGAGTTCAGAGCCTCAAGCCAGACATGGAAATTCCTGCTGGGTGGCTTTATTGGAGAGGGCAAGGCACGGAAGCTCTGTACTGTTCACCCTGCTGTAATGTCCTTTACAACAAACATGTGAAAGCATTTCCTTGAGTGCTGTGAGCCTCTCAAATTAATAGAATCTGAGAGCCATAGGAACCCTGGTTTATATCCACTAAAATTATGCTTTAATCATATTCCATATGACTTAGTTATTCAACATCCCAGTTACATACATATAATGGACTATCTCTGCAGAGCCAGTAACTTAGAAAGATTTTACATATGCACAAAAAACTACAATATACAGTAGCATGAAATGAACATCATTGTGGCCACACAATCAAAATTCTATAGTTCAGTAGATAGACCGGGGGTGGGGTGAGGGGGAAAGGATGGGGGGAGGTAGGGAGGGCGGGAGGGAGAGGGAGAGAGAGAGAGAGAGAGAGAGAGAGAGAGAGAGAGAGAGCACTGTTCTGCTTATTCTAGAATCTTCCAGTGCTAGAGCTGCTCCAGAAGTCTAAATCACACCAGCCTGGACATTCACCCAGGTGCTCCGTAGAGAAGGCACAGCGCACAGCAGTGCTTCATACCCATCTGAAGGAAAAGACCATTTTTTCTTTCCAGCTTGTTGCACTCAATGCTTTTATAAAAATCAATGGCTATAGAAAAATGATCAAGGGTTTCAATAGCTATAACATTTTCTGCAATGTGAAACTACTATAAATTTTTCTGTAAGCTCATTTTCAATTGTTGTGCTTTCATTTAAGTACACAAAAAATAAACAGAAGTAGACTGAGCAGCACTGGTTGGCAATGGCCGTATCCTGGCTTTGCCATTAGCTGTTTCTTATACTATCAATCTCTTGACCATCTCTGGATTTAAGCTCCTTTGTGCACAAACTCTAAATTGCATAGTGCTTATCTGTTAGATACTATTCTGAAAGAGCCTAGCTAAGTCTTATCCTGCTTATTTTCTTCCCAGTCAGAGAACTGTTTTCATTTGGGACTTTTTCCCATTTCTCTCTGATATTTGAAGTACAACACTTTGGGGCCAGGAAGCTAGTCAGGGATAAATAGACTTTCAAGGTGTCATATTGTCTGTAAAACTAATCTAGGCTAATCTCTAATCACAGTGGCTAAAAACCACAGGAAACTATCAACAAAGCATTACCTTGAACTGCAGACCCTGGCTTACATAACAGGATCAGTGACTCATTCAGCATTCTCAGAGTCTTACCCAAATCTGTGTTTTTACCATCCTCAGGCTACTTGAGTGGGTCAGTAGAATTTCTATACTGTTTATAATATACATCCCTAATGCCAAGCATAATGCTAGGCACTCAGGATATGCCCCTGAACTATTTCTCATATAAACCAATGAATGAGAATGATACATTTCCTCCAAAGGCCTTTCACGACCAGCCTGACCCCACTGTTCTCCTTTGCTTTTGTCTCCTAGAACAACATTGATGTCTATGCTTTTGGAGAAGAAAAAGTACAGATTTTAGAGTTTTAAGAGAACTGGGCTCAGTCAGTCTCTCTCTCTCTCTCTCTCTCTCTCTTCTCTCTCTCCCTCTCTCTCTCTCCCTCTCTCTCTCTCTCTCTCTCTGTTGCCCCCATATCTATCTGTCTATCTGTCTATCTATCTATCTATCTATCTATCTATCTATCTTCTATCTATCATCTATCTATCTGTCTATCTATCTATCTATCTATCTATTTATCTATCTATCTCTGTGTGTGTCTGTGTGTGCTTTAATCAGAATATTATGCTCTGATACAATTGCAAACAACCCGGCCATTCAAGAGTCTTCCCATTTGTAGCACCATCATCTCATGAAGGCTCAGAGACTGAAGACTTACGCATGGCCTTTTCAGGTCTTC
>VZQC01009807.1:355032-416568 GCA_009823505.1 Rhizomys pruinosus
GAGAGAGAGAGAGAGAGAGAGAGAGAGAGAGAGAGAGAGCACTGTTCTGCTTATTCTAGAATCTTCCAGTGCTAGAGCTGCTCCAGAAGTCTAAATCACACCAGCCTGGACATTCACCCAGGTGCTCCGTAGAGAAGGCACAGCGCACAGCAGTGCTTCATACCCATCTGAAGGAAAAGACCATTTTTTCTTTCCAGCTTGTTGCACTCAATGCTTTTATAAAAATCAATGGCTATAGAAAAATGATCAAGGGTTTCAATAGCTATAACATTTTCTGCAATGTGAAACTACTATAAATTTTTCTGTAAGCTCATTTTCAATTGTTGTGCTTTCATTTAAGTACACAAAAAATAAACAGAAGTAGACTGAGCAGCACTGGTTGGCAATGGCCGTATCCTGGCTTTGCCATTAGCTGTTTCTTATACTATCAATCTCTTGACCATCTCTGGATTTAAGCTCCTTTGTGCACAAACTCTAAATTGCATAGTGCTTATCTGTTAGATACTATTCTGAAAGAGCCTAGCTAAGTCTTATCCTGCTTATTTTCTTCCCAGTCAGAGAACTGTTTTCATTTGGGACTTTTTCCCATTTCTCTCTGATATTTGAAGTACAACACTTTGGGGCCAGGAAGCTAGTCAGGGATAAATAGACTTTCAAGGTGTCATATTGTCTGTAAAACTAATCTAGGCTAATCTCTAATCACAGTGGCTAAAAACCACAGGAAACTATCAACAAAGCATTACCTTGAACTGCAGACCCTGGCTTACATAACAGGATCAGTGACTCATTCAGCATTCTCAGAGTCTTACCCAAATCTGTGTTTTTACCATCCTCAGGCTACTTGAGTGGGTCAGTAGAATTTCTATACTGTTTATAATATACATCCCTAATGCCAAGCATAATGCTAGGCACTCAGGATATGCCCCTGAACTATTTCTCATATAAACCAATGAATGAGAATGATACATTTCCTCCAAAGGCCTTTCACGACCAGCCTGACCCCACTGTTCTCCTTTGCTTTTGTCTCCTAGAACAACATTGATGTCTATGCTTTTGGAGAAGAAAAAGTACAGATTTTAGAGTTTTAAGAGAACTGGGCTCAGTCAGTCTCTCTCTCTCTCTCTCTCTCTCTCTTCTCTCTCTCCCTCTCTCTCTCTCCCTCTCTCTCTCTCTCTCTCTCTGTTGCCCCCATATCTATCTGTCTATCTGTCTATCTATCTATCTATCTATCTATCTATCTATCTTCTATCTATCATCTATCTATCTGTCTATCTATCTATCTATCTATCTATTTATCTATCTATCTCTGTGTGTGTCTGTGTGTGCTTTAATCAGAATATTATGCTCTGATACAATTGCAAACAACCCGGCCATTCAAGAGTCTTCCCATTTGTAGCACCATCATCTCATGAAGGCTCAGAGACTGAAGACTTACGCATGGCCTTTTCAGGTCTTCCTTTCATCTCACAGATCAGAGCTATCAGATGGTCTTAGTTAATTGCAAGGAAGATGGGATATAAACTTTTCACATCCAGGAAGGAAGGATACTGATTGGGACGCTGAACACAAAGCATTGTCTTGGCCACACTCCCTAACCTCAAAGACCTAAGGTTAATTAGCCTATCTGTTTCCTCATTTGAAAATGAAAATAACTGCCTGAAGCAGTAGAGTTCTCCCCACCCTCCAAATAATCTTCTGCTTTGAAAAACTTTGGAAAGACTCAGAAGGGGAAACAGGACATGTATGGCAGACTGCATTAACTTGGGAGGGGCGGGGGGCATGGAGAGGGAACTGAGTCAGGATTGAACTGAGAAGTGATGTATGAAATGTACAAAACTTCAAGATTAAGAAAAATGAAAATAAGAATATCTACCAAATAATTAAATATCCTACTAGGATATGATAGTGGACTCCCATGTGTGAAATTCATTGTACAATGCTTTCACACGGCTGGGGTTCAGTTAATGGTAGATTATTTTTCTTCCTTCGGACAAACTGCCAAGTAAACTTGCCATAACACAATGGACCCAGCAAACAATAAGAACTATTCCCAACTGACACAAACCAGTCCCAGTTCCTTCTGTCTTTAATTAGTTGCATTCCCAATGGGTTAGCAACAAACCCAGCCTAGGAACTTTTAAGACAGAATTTTAGATGGTACATGTTACTTGCCGTAAATATCTCAACTGTTAGGTCTACCAGTTAGTAAACATATTCAGAACATTTTGTGTGAATTATAATAGAGTTCTTAACATGTGTGAATGGCATACTGTACAATTAAATTCCTAATATAGACCTAAATAACACTTTAATCAAAGTGATTTTATAGACTTATGTACCTTGTAACTTACAGAATTTATATTTTTCTTGAGAATACATATGTGCACTAAAGTGGACAAAGCACTGTACTGTAATAAGAATTTAAAATAATTGAAATTATACGGAGTGTATACTTTGATTTCAATTAAATGAGAAGCTTTTTTTTTTTTTTGAGACAGGGTCTCCCTATAGCCCCAGCTGGCCTGGAACTCACTCTGTAGACCAGGCTGGCCTTGAACTCACAGAGATCTGCCTGCCTCTGCCTTCTGAGTGCTAGGATTAAAGGCATGTGCCACCACGCCCAGCTTAAAGACAGTTCTTAGCCACCATGTGAGTGCTGGGAATCGAACCCGGGTCCTCTGCAAGAGCAGTCAGTGCTCTTAACCTCTGAGCCACCTCTCCAGCCCTGAGAAACAATTTTAAGAGCTCCGTAAAAATTCCAAAATTTATGAATAAAACAACAGCCAGGCACGGTGGCACAAGACTTTAATCTCTCACTCAGGAGGCAGAGGTAGGTGGATATCTTCAAAGCCAGCTTGGTCTACATAGCAAATTCCAGGATAGCTGGGACTACATGGAAACCCTGTCTCAAAAAAAAGACAAAATTAATTTATTTAATTAAAAAATAAATAAAACAACAGACTTTTTGATAGGTCAAGGAGATATTACAAGAAACTACAAACCACTTTGAATGTCTTGGTTATGATAAATAAGTTCTCCATATATTGTAAAGAATGGTAATTATAGTTAATAGTGGATTGGGATAGTTAAAACTTGACAAAAGAATGAACTCAAATGTTCTCATGATGAGATAAATAAGTATGAAATGTGATGAGCATGTCAGGGAAGTTTGATCTTTTCATACACATATAACAAAATATAACTGTACAATGTAAATATGCAGAATTTTATTGTCAATTATATCTTAAAACTGTGGTGAAGAAACTATTTTGAACAGAATGAAAACTAAAATATATCACATTCTGTGAATGAGGGTAAAACAGTGCTTACATGAAGAGTTATATTTATTTTTAAATGTGTGTGTGTGGGGCTGGAGAGATGGCCTAGCGGTTAAGAGCGCCGACCGCTCTTGCAGAGGACCTGGGTTCGATCCCCAGCACCCACATGGCGGCCGAGAGCCGTCTGAAACTCCAGTTCCAGGAGAACTCCAGTTCCAGGGGAATCCGAGACCCTCTTCTGACCTCCGCGGCATTGCACGACACGGGTGCACAAACCTGCATGCAGACAGTACATTGATATACATACCGAAATAAATAAAATAAAAAAAAATAAAAAAAAATAAATGCGTGTGTGTGTGTGTGTGTGTGTGTGTGTCTGTGTGTGTCTGTGTGTGTGTTTACATATGTGCTTGCACAGCCAGGAAGGCAGAGATGTCAAACTCCCTCAAAGCTGGGGTTAGTGACAGTTGTAAGCCACCCACCATGGGTGCTGGGTATGGAACTCAGATCCTCAAAAAGAACAGCAGCAAATGATCTTAACTGCTGAGGCATCTCTCCAGCCCTGAGATTTATAATTTAAATGCTTATTTTAGACTAGAATAAAGGTCAATATTAATGTCCAGAGCTCAAATATCAAGCAAAAAAGAGAATAGCCCAAGTAGTAACAAGAAGAAACTAATAAAGGTAGAAAGATACATAAATAAAACAGACAACACAGAAACTTATGAAGGCCAAAAGTTCAATCTTCGAGGTGATTAATGAACCTTATGAAACTGTACCAAGAGGAGAAATGCTAGACAAGATAGGGGCTCATGCCAACAGACCCAACATATTAACATAGTAAGAAAAAACAGTGAATAGATTTATGCAAACAAATTTGACATCTCTTGAATAAACATACATGATAAAGATATTAAATATTTAACAAAAATATGCACAGAAGACTCCAGGCCCAGAGAGTTGCATGGTGGAGTCTGTTGCTTATTTAGGGAAAACATAAGGCAATCCTACTCCAGCAATGCCAGAACATAGCAAAGAAAGAATCTGATTTTTTATGACAGCGTGCCTTAACTAAAAAAGGAGACAAGGGCTGGAGGGATGGCCTAGCGGTTAAGAGCACTGATCGCTCTTACAGAGGACCCGGGTTCGATCCCCAGCACCCACATGGCGGCCAAGAACCGTCTGAAACTCCAATTCCAGGAGAACTCCAGTTCCAGGGGAATCCGAGACCCTCTTATGACCTCCGCGGCGTTGCACGACACGGGTGCGCAGACTTGCATGCAGACAGTACATTCATACACATACAGAAATAAATAAAAATTAATAAAAAAAAAATAAAAAAAAGGAGACAAAAGCATTTCAAAACAGAGAGAAAGAGAGGTGAAGAGAAGAGGAGGAAGGAAAGGAGAAATGAAAGGCCAACATCCTCATGATCACAGATGCAAAAGAACCTTTACAACGCATTAGCAAATCAATGTCGTAGTGAGAACACTTCTGAATAATACATTACAAGCAAATGGGGCATACTCCAGGAATGCAAGTCATTCAGCCATCCCAAATCAATGTATTATTAAGGGGAAAATGGGGAGCAGGGGGGTACTTTAACTGGAGAGGAAGGAGGGAGTGTTAGGGATAGAGATGATGTTTAGGCGGGGTGAAAAACCAGAGGGAAATGTGATAGTTCAAATGCCTACCAAAAATACACATATAATATCTGTACATGAGTGCACGTGTATAACGAGGAGCACAATACCAACAGGAGAAAACTCCCTCTGAGTTGTTGGTCAGGATAGCCCAAGACACTCCCCAAGTAACAGACTACAGCCCAGTCCGTGATTACCTCCAGAATCTTGAAGGTAAGACCTTATTGCTGAAGACAACTGTTGTAGATAAATGCCACACCAATTCCAGCGTCGTCGTGAGCAATGACGAAAGTCATAATAACAGACGAGGAGATACGTGCCTTGCGAGGCTAGGCTCCCTGGTGGTCCCTGGCAGAGTACTCGGCCTCAGCTTCTAAGATCAAGACGCACTACAAAGATGTTATGCTTCATGAGTGTTGGACTTTGTACACTGTCTTTTGACTCTTTTCCTGAGCTCAGCACCTCAGTCCCAGACAAGGGACAGTTAAATGTGTCTGGAAATAAATCAGGCAAACAGAAGCTTCATGAACTTAAGTAAAATCATACAGTATCTAAAGGCTCCTTTGTCCTAGAAGTCCCCACAAAGATATTATGAATGAAAAACATTACAGGGGCTGGAGAGATGGCCTAGCGGGTAAGAGCGCCGACCGCTCTTGCAGAGGACCCGAGTTCGATCCCCACCACCCACATGGCGGCTGAGAACCGTCTGAAACTCCAATTCCAGGAGAACTCCAGCTCCAGGGGAATCCGACACCCACTTCTGACCTCCGTGGCATTGCACGACACGGGTGCACAGACTTGCATGCAGACAGTACATTTGTACACATACAGAAATAAATAAAAAAATAATAATAAAAAAAAAGAAAAACATTACACTGAGTGATATCATAGGTCAGTTACAAGTAATAAAAGTGTTCTTCCAGATTTAATAAAAATAAAGGCTCGGTCCTTTAAGCAGGAAACTACATCTAATAAAATTAGTAAGATAAAAGTTTTAGTTACAGTTATACATATTAAAATGTAACACTTAGTTAGAGGCACACAGCAGGTTTTTCTCCTTTAAGAAAAACAGAACTAATTAAGAGGCTTTCCCAGGCTTTTGGCTCGAATCACAACCTGGAGATAACTAGCGGCCTTGGAAAAATCAAGCCCCAGGAAGGATGAGAAACATCGAATTGGAACTTCAAAGAAACAGAGAAAAACTGTTTATGGCTTGTGTTTTTAGGACTGCTGTTTTGTTGCTTATCTCCCCTGCCAAGACAGAGTGAGCAGTATACTATGTAAACTTCCATTGATGTGTAAACTTTATTTGACTTGCTGTCCTTGTAAACCCAGGTGCAAATTCCTTTAGTAATGAGCCTTTTGTTCTCCGGGAAGTGCAAATCCCTAGCCTGCTTCCCTAGCCTGCTTTCCCAGCCCGCTTTCCCTGCTTGTGATATAAAAACTTGACTTGATCTCAGTAAAAACACAGTAGATTCATAAGCCATCTCTGGTGTGATCTCTGTCATTTTTCGCCTAATCTGTGCCGTCCTTCCAAGGACCTGGATCCTGCAGGCTGAGTGAGCCCAACCTGCTGGGACGGTCTGTGGCAGATAAAGGTAACAAATAAGTTCATGATTTAGTTAGGGTAAAGATAGGGTAAAGAATGGACTCTACTTCTGGGGAGAGACATGCCATTGTCTCCTCCCTTAAGAGTTAATCCATTTAAACTTTTAAAATATATGTATATGCATGTATCTTAAGAAGCTTCTATAGTTGTAGGTTTGCATTACTTTTTCAAAAGGCCTTTAATAGTGTTATTCTTCCCCATACTTCCTTTTCCACCCTGCCCTCCCATCCCTCACCCCTTTTAACCCTTTTTATTCCTTTATTTCCCTTTCAACTCTCAACAAATGTTTCTTCTTGCAGCAGGCAGCAATTAACAGAAACCCAATATATTTATTAAAAGGGCTGGAAATATAGTTCAGCAGTAAAGTCTAACATGCACAAGGCCCTAGGTTCAACTCCTGCATGTAAACAAAATGAAAACATGTTGGTGAGAACACAGGCATCTATTTCTTGAAGTAGAAAATTTCTCCCCAAATAAAAAATTATGTAAAATTCCAATATACCACAGAGATAAACACAACTTGGTTGGGTTGACAGTTGTAGGGAAAGAACTGTTTCTAACTCTGCCGCTTTGAGGCAGCATTTCAACACCACCAAGTGCTCTTTGAAACAGACCTTTAAAAAGTAAGTCATTGGTTTAATCTACTCTCCTCATTTTGGATGCTGGAACATTCTACACTAGATGTGAAGGGCAATAGAGATGGTGATTCTGAGACAATCCACACAAGCAACCGCTTATGTGCTCAAATCTCATGGTGTTCTGCCGCCCTCTGCTGGACAAAATGTTTCTCAACGCATAATCCATGAATCTACTACATTGTGATCAACACAGAATCCCAGGTAGCAGGGTGTTTGGGAGCTAGAGAGAGTAGGATTTGCTACTGAGACATGAGTTTCAGGCCAGCTGGGGCTACAGGGAGACCCTGTCTCAAAAAGAAAAAAAAAAAAAAAAGAAAAAGAAAAAAAGAAAAGTGGAAAATGGACAAGGCACTAAAAAAGGCAGTAACTTTTTTGTTCAGATCTATGTTGAAGATATATTCACATTGTGTTGTGTCTTTTTTTAAAAAACATTTTTAATTTTTTAAAATTTTCTTATTTTTGTATGTGTATGTTGGGGATCGAACCCAGGTCCTCTGTAAGAGCAGTTGGTGCTCTTAACTGCTAGGCCATCTCTCCAGCCCCGTGTCTGTCTTTTAATTACTGTATGTACAGTACCTTAGGCATCTATCAATAAGATTAATGACTGAATTTCTTCCAACTCCTATCACCAGAAATAGCAACTCTCCTCCTCCAAGTTCCCTAAGATGCTTGTCACCCATCCTTCTAGGGTGTATATGCTAGAGAGGGTCATACTTAATTTGACCACATATTTTAAGATTCATCTCCAGAAATGCTGTACCAACCAACACAATCAACTGTGCCCAAGGGTTCTTCTGCTTCTGTCTCTGAATATTTGCCATCATACAACTTCATTTTTGTCAACTAGACAGGTATTGTAGTCTTGTTTTGATCCCTATTTCTCAACTAAAGTTTGAGTATCTCGACACACTTGGCCTCTGGGTTTCTTCTTTTTTTTCTTTAATGAAATGGAAAGAGGCATTTTTTTACTTTTTATGTATATGAGCATACTCTCTGTATGTAGGTCACTGCACCCGTGTCATGCAATGCCATGGAGGTCAGAAGAGGGCGTCGGATTCCCCTGGAACTGGGGTTAAAGACAGTTCTTAGCTGCCATGTGGGTGCTGGGAATTGAACCTGGGTCCTCTGCAAGAGCAGTCAGTGCTCTTAACTGCTGAGCCATCTCTCCAGAACCCTGGGTTTCTTCTTTTGACTACTCACATTGCATCTTTCTTCAACACTGAGATGCCTAACCATAGTAAGCCAACAAGATGGCCTACACTGATCCTTGCTTCAGAGACTCATCAAATACACAGGTATCTCCCTCCTACAGTGTGGGATGACTATGAGGAACACACAGTATATGAATTCTAAGAGGTCATAAGAGAGACTGCGGCTTCTACCCTACTCTCTTAGACAACTTTCTCTAGGAGAAACACAGCATGTCCAGGAACACTACACAGCAGCTATCTAGAGGGACACCAAGTAACAAACACCCCACAACCAGTGCCAACTTTCCAGCTGGGATGGCTACTCTTGTCAACCTGAGTCAATCTAGATTGCTGATGCACAGCTCTATGTGTGTCTGTGATCGCATTCCAGAGACCAATACCTGACAGGAAGACACAGCCTGCAAGTGGTGATGTCATGCCCTAGGCCCTGAAGGCCTCAATAAAAGAACAAGGAGAGACAGCCAAGCACTCATTACCTCTCTGCTTCCTGGTCAGCCATGAGGTGAGCAGCTCTCATCTACCATGTGTTCCCTCTACCATGATGCTTTTTGCAGGGAGCTAAGCAGCCATGGACTGAATCCTTTGAAACAGCTAAAGGGAAATAATTATTGTCTTTGTACTGTGTATCTCAAGCACTTTGTCACAGTAACAATCATATACACATACTGTAGGAATGAATGTTCTGACAAGAAAAACCTCCTGAGACTGGAGAGATGGCTCAGTGGTTAAAAGCACTGGCAGCTCTTGCAGAGGACCTTGGTTGGATTCCCAGCACCCGCATGGCCATAACTCCAGTTGCAGAACATCCTCTTCTGATTTCTACAGGCATTGCACAACAAGGGTGCACTTACGCAAATACAGGCAATATATTCATAACTATAAAATAAATATAAATAATAAAATTGTTTTAAAAAAAAGGAAACCTCCCTAGCCCACAGGCACCTGAAAGTATGGTTAACCTGTTGAGTAAGACTCTGACCCAAAGAAACATGCTAGGCTACACCTAAGCTTCCAACTCAAACTAGAAGTGCTAAGAGACTATTACTGTTCTAAGCTATTGAACTATGGGTTAATTTCTATATAAGAATACATTAACTTATATCTCAGTGATTTTGTTGTGGACTTGAAGGAATTCTCTGTATGAAGGTGAGTTCAGTAGGGCATGGTGGCACACACCTTTAATCCCAGCACTTAGGAGGCAGAGGTAGACCTGGTCTACATACTGACTTCCAGGACAGCTGGGGCTACAAGGAGACCCTGTCTCAAGAAGACCCCCAAAAAATAATTAAAAAAAAAAAAAAAGATGAGCTCAGTTTGAGACTTTACAAATACACTCTCCCAAACTGCCATTTGTCTGCTAAATTTATCCAACATCTTAGAAAATAATTTTGGCATAATCACATTAACCTTTTTGCTTAATTATGGCCCATGCCAAAAGGGTGGTGGGATAGGGCTGGTTTTCAAGAAGACCTCCCCAACCTTGCTCATAAGACATTTTCCTGTATTTTATTTTACAAAGTTGTAATTTTACCCTTCATAAAAGTTTGGGTCTAATCCCATTCTCTATCACAATTTATTTAGAATGTGCTCATAGGAAAATAGGAATGGTATAAGTTAAAAACACGTCATTGTCATTTTCTATTCTGTATTTTTTTTTTTTTTTTTTTTGGTCTTTTCGAGACAGGGTCTCCCTGTAGCCCCAGCTGTCCTGGAACTCGCTCTGTAGACCAGGCTGGCCTTGAACTCACAAAGATCTGCCTGCCTCTGCCTCCGAGTGCTAGGATTAAAGGCGTGTGCCACCACGCCCAGCTCTATTCTGTACTTTTAACAACTAACAAACTTTATGCAAATCAACTAACAAGATTCCTAGTATCGCCTGCTATTGAGTATTTTTAGAGGACCTCAGTCTTACATTCCTAGTATTGCCCCACTATTGAGTATTTTTAGGGGACTCAGCCTTACATTCCTAGTATCACCTTGCTATTGAGTATTTTTAGGAGACCCCAGCCTTACATTGATTTGCTGCCAGTCCTTTGGAATACAGGCCCCAAACCTACAAAATGAATGGTCCATTCTTAGAAAAGTGATTTTTGAGAGTGCTTTGGGCGTTATCATATCATTGACCTATTTGAAATACATTTTTAAATATACCACTCTCTACACTGCTAAAAAAAATTGTCAAAATGTCATATAGCAATTGCTAATACAGTACAAACCAGCTCATTATCTTATGTTCCCAGGCTGAATTGCTTATGCGCAAAGGTCAGAATAATAAATAAATAAATAATAAATATTTTCCCACCACTTTTCTTAACCCAGCAGCAGTATATCCAATTGAACTGCTTCAGGAGGTAAAAAGTTGGGGAAAAAAAGTATTAGTTTCATCTTTATGGCAAAACAGACCAAACTTCAGATTCAAGACAGACTGGAGATTGCAGAGGAAAGAACTGGGCCAAACTCCACCTGCTTTAAGAGAACTGACTCAAAGCCCCCGACAGATTTATTGAGGGAGAAGAAACAGCAAGGGCAGAGGCTTAGCTGGCTGCCAAGCTCGGCCTGCTGGCTCACTCCACTCAGTTGTCAGAGCTGGCTCTCTCTGGCTGAACAGGCATCTGCAAAGTGAAGTCTGCAGCAAGAGCTCGCCATCCAGGAGGCAGAACAAATTCTGACTCCTGAGACATTCCGACAACTGGCCATTAACTGGTTACTGCCAGCGGCTCAACATGGCTTGAATTTTCTCCCTGGACCAGTGTTCTTGCAACTCTGCAGGGTTTCTGGCCTTGCTCCATTTGGGTTTCTAAGAAGCACCTCTTTGTTGAAGCCTTCTCTAACAATTCTATTGAAAATAGCCATGTCCTACACCCTGGGAATCTGGCTGAGTAATACAGCACCTGGCTACCGTGTACGACATGCTGGGTTTGTTCCCTAGCACTGGAAGAAATAAAAACAAAATAAAAAAATATTTTTTGAGACAGGTTCTCCCTATAGCCCCAGCTGGCCTGGAACTCACTCTGTAGACCAGGCTGGCCTTGTACTCACAGACTTCCACCTGCCTCTGCCTCCCAAGTGCTAGGATTAAAGGCGTATGTCACCATGCCCAGCTTAAAGACGGTTCTTAGCCCCGATGTGGGTGCTGGGAATCGAACCGAAGTCCTCTGCAAGAGCAGTCGGCGCTCTTAACCGCTGAGCCATCTCTCCAGCCCCAATAAAAACAACAACAACAACAAAAAAAAAATTACCTGAGAAGAAAATGTCCTATATTTAACAAATGTGTTTTAAAACTTTCAAAAATTAATCAGGGAGCAGGAGATATATATTAGTGGAGTGCTTGCTTAGAATGCATGAAGCTGGGGATTGAATTCTTAGCACTGCATAAACCTGGCATGGTCGTGCACACTTGCAATGTCAGTACTGCGATGCTGGAGGCAAAAGAACTGGAAGTTTAAGGTCCTCTTCAGCTATATATGACTTTAAGGCTAGCCTGGGCTACCTGAGCTCCTATCTCAGAAAAGAAGAAAGGAAGGAGAAAGAGAAGAAAGAAAAAAAAAGGAAGGAAGCTAGGAAGGAAGGAAGGAAGGAAGGAAGGAAGGAAGGAAGGAAGGAAGGAAGGAAGGAAGGAACCGATCAAGCCCTGGTACTTTAACAAATTAGAATTTTATATAATCTTTTTCAGAAAATGTAAGGAGACCTTTCAACTCATATTACGAAGTTCACATTAACCTCAAACCCCAAATCAACAGTGCTTTAGAAGAAAAACCTAAGCCAATATCCCCAGTGAGCACTGATGTTAAAACCAACACAAAAGTAAGATGAACTCATGTTTAAAAATATGGGATTCATCCAAAGAACACAAGGTTTTCTAATAATCAAGGTAATTCACCATATTAAAACCAAATTAAAAATATGATCACTTCAATGAATTTAGGGGAAACACTTGATATTCATGTTAACACTCAGTCCAAGGGCATTCATAAGGAGCCACAGCTGATTCTACAAATTGAGAAACCTGAAACAAATCAGAAAGAAGGCATGTCTACTTGACAGTTCCTAGACAGCTCAAAGATGTGAGGAAAAATAAGCACATTAGAAAAAATTAAACTATCTATGTGCATGTAGCAATTGTCTATGAAGAATCTAAAATATAACAAACCACTGGAATGCTTTAAAGACTCAATGTGTATGTGTGTGTGTGTGTGTGTGTGTGTGTGTGTGTGTGTGTGGCGGGGGGGGTACGTACGTATGTGCAGAGAGGGAGTTGGATCCCCTGGAGCAGCAGTCATAGGCAGTTGCGAGCCTCCCAAATTGGGTGCTGGGAAGCAAACTTGGGCTCTCTGCAAGAACACTGTGTATTCTTAACCACTGAGCCATCTCTCCAGCCTCCTCAAAACACTTGAATTTAAGGACTCTAGCAAGGTTGCAAGATATGATCTGTAGTATATCAGAGTAAGTTGGCTGGAGAGATGGCTCAGTGGTTAAGAGCACCAACTGCTCTTGCAGAGGACCTGGGTTCGATTCCCAGCACCAACCTACATGCAGACAGTACACTCATACACATAAAAAAAAAATTTAATTAAAAAAAAACAGAGTAAGTTGCATTCCCATATATAAGAAATAAACCACAGCTGGACGTGGTGGCACACGCCTTTAATCCTAGCACTTGGGAGGCAGAAGCAGGCGGATCTTTGTGAGTTCAAGGCCAGCTTGGTCTACAGAGTGAGTTCCAGGACAGGTGGAGCTACAAGGAGACCCTGTCTCGAAAAGATAAAAAAAATAAAAATAAACCACTGGAATTTGAAATTATAAAAAAGATATTATCATACCCAAATCCCACAAAAAAAAAAACTCTAAATCCAACAAAATATGTGCAGGATAAGAAATAAGAATAGTGAGATTCTACGCTCAGAGATTTGAAGACTCAGCTTTGTTAAGATTAAAGGCTCTCCTTAATGAGGCTGTAGACTTCCACATACTTAGGCTCATTCAAACAATGCAGAACAAGTACAAACAGCAGAGTAAAATAAAAACCTATCAGACACCAAGTACTACCTACCCAGCATAATGCAGAGACAGGCAGGCACACCACTATTGACTACTGTGCTGTACTGTTCTAGTCTCTAAAATCCCTAACTTCAGACTGCTCATGAGAAAACATCAGACAAACTCAAACTGACAAGTATTGAACAAAATTTCTACTACGTGTTATACGTATCAAGACCATAGAAACAAAACAGATCTGAAACTAAAAAAGTTTAAATCCACCCCCCCAACACACATACACAAAATTATGCCTCCTAGTGGCTTCTGAGATAATGACTAGTTACTTAACCAAAACAGAGAGGAAGAAAAATAAAAAAAAATTGATGGTACATACTTTGTCTTGAGTAATAAGACCTGACAGTGAGCTAACATGTAATGTTAGAACGGTTCGCAGGGCACGAGAGATGGCTCAGTGGTTAAGAGCACTGACTGCTCTTGCAGAGGCCCCGGGTTCAGTTCCCAGCACTCACAGGGTGGCTAAAATCTGTCCGTCCATAGCTCTTGTTCCAGGGGATCTGATGCCCTCTTCTGACCTCCACAGGCACTGCATATCTGACCTCAGCATTGCACAATATGGGTACAACGTGCATACATCAGGAAAGACACAATACACTCCTACACACGAAATAATAAAAATAATAAAATATATTTTAAAAGAAATGGTTTAAACTACCAGGTTGATGGTGCATGCCTTTAGTCTCAGAGGCAGAGGCAGGTGATTCCTGTGAGTTTGAGGCCAGTTGGGGTAACAGGAGACCCTGTGTTAAAGACCAAACAACAGCAGCAGCAACAACAGTGTTTACATTAAGGGCATTAAAACAAAAATATTCCAGTAAAGCCAGTTTAGAAAATGAACAGTGGTGGGGGACAAATAAGAACAAAATTCAATGGCATGTACGAAGGAAATGCCACTGAAACTGTGATTTGGTATGCATACTCCTTGCTTTTCTGTCGCTGTAATAAACTAGTGAACTACCATCATCAGATGCAATTTAAGGAAGAAGGTTTATTTTGGCTGATGGTTCCAGGAGGGTGCAAGTCCATCATGGTGGGCACAAGATGGCAGTGAGCAGCAGATATGGTGACAGGAACAGGGAGCTGAGTGCTCCTATCTCCAGAAGCAAACACTAGGCAGAGAGGGAAGTGGAAGAGGCTAGAGCATGGACCCTCGAAGCCCATGCCCCATCACAGGGCAACTGCTCTGGCTTGCCTTCAGTTGCTGTGACAAAACATTCTAACCAATACCAGCTTGGGGAGGAAAGCGTTTCATCTTACATCTCCCGGGTCACAGTTCATCACTTAGGGAGCCGAAGGTAGGAGGAACTCAGAGCAGAAACCTAGAGGCAGGAGCTGAAGCACAGGCCAGGGAAGAGCACTGCTTACTGGCTTGCTCCCCTGGCCCATGCTCAGCCTGCTTGCTTTCTCTTTTTCTCTCTCTCTCTCTCTCTTTCTCTTTCTTTTCTTTTCTTTTTTCTTTCTTTTTCTTTCTTTCTTTCTTTCTTTCTTTCTTTCTTTCTTTCTTTTCTTTTCTTTCTTTCTTTCTTTTTCTTTCTTCCTTTTTTAAAATTTTCAAATAATTTTATTAGTTTAACCATACAAAAGATCCTGTAACTACATCTCTGCTGACCTTTCTTCCAAAAACTATCAGAGAGGGACACTAGGACAGACCTTCCCTAGGAGCATTTTACAAACCGTAGAGGGGAGATAACATGAAAGTAGCAACAGATAACACGGGCAAACAGAACTGGAAACACAACACAAAGCTGAGCTGTTTTGGTCTTGGAGAACAGAAAAGCCATCCTCTTCTTCCTTTGCCTTAAAGACTACTGCTTCTACCTTGCCAGTGTCCTCTCCATGGACGGGAAAGAAGAGTAGAGACGACGGACCACAGGGAGTGGCCACCCCTAGTGCTGGACACTCAGATTTCTCTCAAGGGGACCATAACCAGGCCTACCTTCTCCACCCATTAGAGGAATGGACAGGGACTAGTGGAAAAGAGCAGCTGGGGAGGGCTTCTGACCAGGCCTGTCCTAGCACCAGCAGGGAGTGCTTAAAAATGAGGACAGCACAGGATAGCCAGACCAGAGCAAAGCAGAAAACCCGATTCTGGTCCACTGCCCATCCTATCCCTGCTCCCACAGAGCTGTGACAGGGCCTCACTTGGACCCTTTTACCAGGGAGAAAATGAGGTCTAAGGGCTCCGCGTCTTTCTAGACTGTCCTTCAACCAAACCAGAGACAGCGGAGTGCGGGCAGCAAAAGCTGAAGCTCAGCACCACTACAATGCGCAACCAACGGGCGGGAAAAGCACAGGCCAACCAGAGAAAGGGCCGAGGACCTTCGGTACAGGGAAGTGTCTGAGAGGAATGACAAGATTTACCTCTTTTCTGTCCTTCCTTCCTCTCAGAGCACCACACACATTGGAAAAAGGAGTTTCTGGGGGGCTGGAGAGATGGCCTAGCGGTTAAGAGCGCCGACCGCTCTTACAGAGGACCCGGGTTCGATCCCCAGAACCCACATGGCGGCCAAGAACCATCTGAAACTCCAATTCCAGGAGAACTCCAGTTCCAGGGGAATCCGACACCCTCTTCTGACCTCCGCGGCATTGCACGGCACAGGTGCACAGACTTGCACGCAGACAGTACATTCATACACATACAGAAATAAATAAAATTAATAAAAAAAATAAAAAAAGGAGTTTCTGGCTAGGGTACCTGCTTGTCTGGGGCTTCAAGACTATGGTTAGGAGATGCGGGAGACCTCTTCTTATACCGAGACACTCCTCCTTTCTTGGCTTCTCTTGGGCTTTTCTCTTAATGAGCACGTATTTGCCAAAAATTGGGTATGTGGTCTGACCAGAATATTTGAAGTTCAGGCTGTCCTGGAATTCAGACTGGATGTATGGAACTGTCTCCCCATCTTACTAGCTATATTAGAGAGTGATATTACCTTTAAACCTTCATATTGTACCAAATCAAACACCATAATAATTTACTAAGTCATCCTCATACTGGAGTATTCCTTTTAATATGATTTGGATGACAATAAGGGAGAAAAACAAAAGGCATTAAAGACTTCATTTTTCTTCATAGCTGAGTAATACGCCATTTTGCATATGTATCTTTTCCTTATCTGTTCATCAGTGGACTTCTAGGTTGATTCCATTTTCTATTTACTGAAAACAATGTAGCAATGAGCATGCATGTGTAAGCATCTTTGTAGGATTAAAGTCCCTTGGGTGCATTTCCAGGAGGGCTATGGCTGTACCATGTCAGTTCTACTTCTAGGTTCTGAGTCACCTCCAGACTGATTTCCTGAGTAGCTGCCCTAGCTCCACTGCCACCATCAGTGATCAAGGTGTCCCCGTACATGCAAGCATTTACTGTCACTCTGTATTCCTGATCAGGGCCGTTCTGACAGGAGTAAGATGGAATTTTAAAGTGGTTTTCATCTTGACAAGCAAGGATGTTGAACACATCCTTTTTAAGTGTTTACTAGTCATCTGTATCTCTTGTTTTGACAATTTTATCTTCAATTCCACAGCCCATTTTTTAAAGATTCTTTACAAAAATTATGTGTGTGTGTGTGTACATTTGTATACAGATACCCAGAGTGGCCAGGACCCCTTGGAGCTGGAATTAATTTTGGTGGTGTCAGTAAGTCATGAAACAGTAGTATTCGGCATACTTCTTGGCACACAGTAAGCACTTCATAAATACTATTAGCATCGAGGAGATGTGAGGAGCAAGACAGAAGGCCAAAGGAATAAAAGAAGGCACTCAGTCTGGTATGAGTGTCTTCTAGTACTAGCTCTGACCCTGTTGCATGTTAACATCCTCTGTAAACTCAAATGCAGACTACTCAACAGTCATGCTAGTGCATGCAACTCCACTTGAAGAGCTGGGGTTTAGGGGAACTCTGACCATAACCTTTCGATACAAAATGAGAAAAATTGTTTCTTCACACTCATTTTTATTAACAAAAAAGGCTGGTAGTGGAACAGTTTTTATTTAATGCATAAACATATAAGTCCCTTTATTAGAGAAATTATACTTATTGGTGAATATGGTCAATAGTCACTTCTATGTGTTAATTTTTTAAAAATCAGAAGCAATAACTAGGATAGACTCTATGCCATCTTCATCACATTGTGAAGTGTCTTGTGTAGTCATATTCTATTGTTGGAATGACGGCTTGTACAAACTTCAAAAAAATTAGAAGATACCTGAAGGTGTTCAGCTAAGGAAAAGATCTGTAAATAGTTCTATTTTGAATCCATAGTAATTACCTATTCTATTAGACAATAATTTATCACAAAACATGCAATTTTTGTTTTTTCTCCTTTACTGCTGAAAATTTTTCATGAATTTAAAATGAAGCAGAAGTATGCAAACTCTGTAGAAAATGAAAAAAATGTGGATAAAAACATTTGATAAGGGACTGAATCTATGTTTCATATTCAATTAGCATGGAGTATGCTATATTGCACTATTTTCATTCAATAAAATCTTTTTCTTTTGTATTTAAAAGCATCACAATCTTAACTTTCACTGCAGAACAAGCCAACTATCTTATGTATCCCCTAAAGTATTACGAACTGCTACGTAGCCGTCGTCGTAAGAGAGGAATGTGAAAGTTAAAGCAGCAAGACTTCAGAGCTAAGTCTGGTTTAGACTAAAAGCAGTTGGGGTTTGTCTCAATATCAAATCAACTCAACGCTCCACTGAGGAGCATGCTTTATTATTAATGCACAAGGTTATCATACCTCTAAGACATAATTCACCTCTCAGGCTGTCTCACTGAGTGTCATAAACCACCAACTTCAATACCAACCTAGGTCCACATTTAGTTCAAGCTACTTGGCATCTCCATTACTGACTGTAAATGATCTGGTGCGTCCATCATATGATAATGCACTTGGATATTAACGCTGATTTGCTCTATCAACCCCAGAAAACCTAAGGTTACCCTGCATCTGTTATTGTCAATATGTTAGTCCAGGCTGGCCTCACTCCCAGACTGACACATTACCTTTATCTGACAGGAACATGTATTTGTGGTAATACATTAAAATGGAAATATATTTTAAGATATTCATGCTACTATAAATTGGTAGGTTACCTCTATAACAAGATAGAGCTAACTGGCACACACAAAGACAAGTTCTAACCAATAATGTGCAATAAAACACATTCCCACTAGGACTGCAAGATATGAGAGCTAAAACAACTTACAGGTACTATGTCATGAAGGTTGCACCAAATTTCCAAAATAAACAAAGATCCATAGTACCCATTTTGCTACCAATCACAGTCACAAGTTAAGGATACATATGCACACCAAGCTCTCCCCCACCTTCCGCGACAGTCTCAATGATTTTCTTCATCACTTCTGCATGTCTGAAAGCAAAGAACAAATCTTATTAGCACAGATCAGCTAAATCAAAGTAGGTCTCATTTATTAAAGAAATTTATCTTAGGGCTAGAGAGATGGCTCAGCATTTAAAAAATAAAACTGGTTGCTTTTGTAGAGGACCAGGGTTTTGTTCCTAGCATCGCCATGGCAGCAATAACTCCAGTTCCAGAGGAACTGACACCCTCTTATGACCTCTGTTTCTTCACACTCATTTTTATTAACACAGGTGAACTTGCAGGTAATGCACTCATACACGTGAAATTAAAGTATTTAAAAATAAAAAGGGAAATTTATCTTAACTGCTTGTGAATTGTTAACACATAATAGTTGTACTATAAAATAATTTTTCATGAGGCTGGAGAGATGTCTTAGGGGTTAAGAGCATTAGCTGCTCTCTTCCAGAGGACCCAAGTTCAACTCTCAGCACCCACATAGTGGTTAACAACTGCCTGTAACTCCAGTTCCAGGGGATCTGTTGCCCTCTTCTGACCTGTAAGGGTCAGAAGTGCATCAACCTCCACGGGGGCAAAACACTCATACAAATAAAAAAAGAAACGAAATATTCTTCCACTCTCCTCAGGTCAGACTGCTGAGGATGAAGATAGTTGTATTCAAGTAGGGAGGAATTTTTAAGTTACAATCATCACAATAAACACAATGGTATTTATGTTAATGGGGAGAGAAACTCAGAAAGGGGAAAATCATGTCAAAGGATAAATGTAAAGCAAGGGTTGTTTGCTTTGAGAAACAGGTTATGCAAATCTAAAAACAATCTCGTGATTGTAAATGTTTATCATTATTATTACACTGTGTCTGTATGTGAGAAAGAGAAGGGAGAGGGGAAAAAAAGGATATGGAGGCGTATTTGAGTGAGGGTATGCCTGTGTGTATGAAGAAGGCACAGGTGTCCTTCCAGAGTGGTTTCCAGGAATTAAACTCAGGTCATCAGGTTTGTGCAGAAAGAGCATTAACCCACTTGGGCCATTTCTTCAGCCCCTTAAATGTTTAAATATGTAACTTAGAACAAAACTATAACTTAAAGAGTTCAGTAAAAGCTAATACTCAGTCTTTTTTCTGTTTTTCCTTTGTGGTAATATGTATCATTTATTTATCTGACTATATTAGCAGAAAAATCTTTGAATTTATATGAAGATGGTACTGTCTAAAGTTTTTGTCCTATGCACAAATTCATAGACAATAATAAGTCGCTCCCATGCTACAAATTGAAAGACATTAAAGAAGCCAGAGTACTGATCCCGAGCAGGACACCTCCTATTTCAAAACTCTGCCTCCTAAGGCTTAGGGATCATTTTTGAAGAGGAGGCAGAAAGACAGCTGGAAGGGGGGATGACCAGAGGAAGCCGTCTTCCAGACAGCTGGAAGGGTGGATGACCAGAGGAAGCCGTCTTCCAGATAGCTGGAAGGGCGGATGACCAGAGGAAGCCGTCTTCCAGACAGCTGGAAGGGCGGATGACCAGAGGAAGCCGTCTTCCAGACGGCTGGGGGGGGGCGGATGACCAGAGGAAGCCGTCTTCCAGACGGCTGGGAGGGCGGATGACCAGAGGAAGCCGTCTTCCAGACAGCTGGGAGGGCGGATGACCAGAGGAAGCCGTCTTCCAGACAGCTGGAAGGGCGGGTGACCAGAGGAAGCCGTCTTCCAGACAGCAATGGTTCATAGCACGCACAGTGCTACACAAGGTCAAACCACATAAGATCCCAGCATAGACAAAAGAAGTGCTTAAAAATAATCTCAACCCAGCTGGGCGTGGTGGTGCATGCACACCTTTAATCCCAGCAGGCAGATCTCTGAGTTCTAGGTCAGCCTGGTCTACACAGTGAATTCTAGGCCAGCTGGGGCTCCAGAGAGACCCTGTCTCAAAAAGACTACAAAAAGAATATTAAAAATCATTTAATTATCCAATGGAGTATCAGCATTTTCATCAATATTTTTCAGTCAGCTGTGAACATTACTTATTAGAAATAACTAATCCAAAGAAACAAGCATGTCACTTTTTTTTTTTTTTTGTATGTGTGTGAGTGTACTGTCTGCATGTAGGTTTGTGCACCCGTGTCATGCAATGCCGCGGAGGTCAGAAGAGGGTGTCGGATTCCCCTGGAACTGGAGTTCAGAAAAATACTGAACAAATCATGAATACAGCATCAGTTTTACTTTAGTTGGCCTTGTGAATACATATTGACAGAAAGAAAATTCCAAAGCATAAAATGCACTTGACTTTGTAAAGGTTAAGTGATCATAACTGAAATTACATTTAAAATAAATTAGAAAAGTTTATTTTTTTCTCATGTATTTTACAAAGCATAAGAATATTTCTTTTTTTTTGTTGTTTTTTGGGTTATTTTTTTTTTTTTCTTTTTGAGACAGGGTCTCCCTGTAGCCCCAGCTGTCCTGGAATTCACTCTGTAGACCAGGCTGGCCTTGAACTCACAAAGATCCGCCTGCCTCTGCCTCCCAAGTGCTAGGATTAAAGGCGTGCGCCACCACGCCCGGCTGCATAAGAATATTTCTAAAGAAGGGAATACCTGCATGGGTGAACTGAACACATAGGAGGTGGTGGGAGATGAGGATGATTTTCAATGGTCACTGTTTTCTTCACGTGATCTTGACTGATGTCTTCATACATGTGGTCAACTGTTAAAGGCTGCCGTTGCTGAAAATCATTTTAAAAAAGCTTTGAAATTACTATTTTAAAAATCTTAGCCTATACCTCACTTAGAATTCCACATTATTTAGAATGAGCAGATTATCTGAGGAAGAAGTCTGAACATTCAAGTTCTATAACATTAGCCACCAAGAAATGTAGAAATGATTCCACAAAAAGCAAGTTATAGATGTCGAAATATTTTAAAATGGAAAAATTCAGCTGGGCGTGGTGGCGCACACTTTTAATCCCAGCACTCGGGAGCCAGAGGCAGGTGGATCTCTGTGAGTTCAAGCCCAGCCTGGAGTGAGCTCCTGGCCAGCTGGGACTAAAGGCAGACCCTGTCTCAAAAAAAAAAAAAAAAAAAAAAAAAATTGAAAAATTCATCCCATAGGCCTATTTACTTTTCTTGCTCCCCCCTGAGTCATAAGAACAAGTTAAACAAGTTAATCTCATTTCAATTATTCTCTGATTAAATTTTAGAAGATTAAAAAGTAATGGAAAATATGACTTTATATATGTAACTGATTTACATCTGTTACATCCTAATAAAATGCAATGAAACACAGACTTCAACTTCTCCCACATTTTAAAGGAATAGATAAGCTTAGAGGGAAAAGAACAGTATGCCAGAGGTTACCTGTGTTTAATTCATAGTATTTTCACATTGAATAACTAATTAGTTTATTCTAAATGAGAAAGCATCAAGTTCAATGTCATAAAATTGTAAACAAATGATTTTTAAAATCTGGAAGACTATATATAGATATATATTCATGGACCTAATGAAGAAACTAAATTCAACAATTTAAATATTTACATTAAATATATTTCTTCCCATTTTTACCTCATCATAGCCAAACAACCATAGCCGTGGTGTCTGGTAATATTTATCGTAAGTGATGTACAGGTCATAAGTTCTGGTTTGCAAAATGGCGTCTTCACTTCCAGCATCAGTTTTAGCTTTACATGCTTCTACTATTTTCCTTGTATCCAAGGTAGCCTGTTACATTATAATGGATAAAAAATTACAGCCATTAAAAAATTACTTTGAAAGTACTAAAAATGCTAATAATTTCCAAGTTCACTCATAAAAATGATCATAAAACCATCAAATTTATATACCTCATCTGTTTCCAATAGTCCACTTTCTTCATATTCTGTTAAAAAAGAGAAATTAGTTTAACTGTGTTCATCTTAATTGTTTATGACTTTAATGTTTGCAGCCTGACATATATCAATAAAGCTAGCATGAACTTTCTTCTTGAAATTTGACAGACTTGTTCTTATTGTACAAGTTGCAATCTTACTCTAAAATTTTCTTCTTTCCATGTATCATGAGTGAAACAGAGTGAACAGCACTTTATTCAGCATGTAACACAAAATTTAAATTTTTCCTATTTCTGGAATTTCCATTTAATATCTTCAAGTCACAGATGATTATGGATAACTGAAACCACGGAAGACAGGATGACAACTGTAGCTACCTACAAGTTCATTAAAGTTCTGAGTGACTGCCGGATTGCTGTAGCCAGTGTTAAGTACCCAGTTTCCCTCTTGGTGAAACCCTAGCCAGCATGATTTATTCCTGTATCCCTGGACACCTTCTTCCCTTGACTTGTATGGCATTATATTTTTCTGCCTTTCTTCTCACTTTGGTGGCTGCTTCTTCAGTATTTCCGATGCTGGTTCTGTTTCAATGTAACAGTAACAGTATGAGCCCAACCCCTGGCACTTGCCTTCTCTACCAGACTTCCTCTAAGAGTAAGCTCAACAGTCTCAATGACTTTAAATACTGACAAATCAAAAATGTATTCCATGAGTGCAGCTGCACTGGGGGACCACGGGGCACTGACAACACCTAACTTCCCTGATCCCTCTCTAATGCTTCAGTGGAGTATTTTGTACATGTCCCCATCTCAGGACCTGGGCATTCTTGATCAGGATAAATAGCTTCTTCATTCTCTTTCTTTCAGGCATATTCTCAATGTGTTTTTCTTGGATAACTTAAAACAAAAAATTGGAACACTACATTCCAGGATATCCTCTTGTCCTTTCTTCTTTATCTTTCTCTGACACTGACAAATGCCTCAAACATTATGCATTTTATCTATTTTATATCTAATATAGCTAAACATAAACTCCAAGAAATCACATCCGCTGCACTGAGAGCAGTGCTAGTAAACAGACGCTGCACTCACTACACGGGTATTTACTGAAAAAAATGAAGGTAAGTGAGTTGTTATATTTAATATGACCAATATTCTTTGGAGGTAAAATTCTATACACAGCAATCCTTTAATTTATGAAAGAGAAAAACAGCAAACATACTAGCAGGCTGCCAGGCATTTAAGGTACTCCCACAGCTTATTCGCAAACAGTGACTTGTCATTGGGTATTCTCCAACTCTCAACACCACAGCCACTGGGAAAAAGACTGTACTGAAAGAGTGGCGAAGAAATGTTCAGCTTCTATCAATTGTGACACATTCAGGTGAAAAGAAAACTAAGTAGCCCTGAAATTCATTCTGAACTGGAGAGTTAGATACGGAAGTCCTGAACATAGAAAAATGGAATTTGAGCTAAATGAGCAACTCTGGTTACAAGTAACTCATTTACATTTCCTCAAAGTTAACAGTTCACCATGGAAATAAGATCAAGGCCACTAACACAAAGACATACAAAGCAGTAGTTCCTAAAGCCTTGAAAATAATCTGGGAAGGAAAGGTACTTGCAGTCTAGCAAACATCACTTGCCCTCACACCACTTCAACTCTACTTGGCAGCACCTACTACTTTTCCATGCCGCAAAACATTATCTTAAGAGAAGTTCATGTATTTGGGGGCTGCAGCTGCTTTACAGCCACCTCTGTCTGCCTTTTTTCTCTTCTATCTCCTATTGCATACCACTTCTTTGTGTGTGTGAACACATACTCATATTTAAAGTTACATGGAAGTTATATACTGTCTCTTTTGACATTCAAATTCCCATGCCAGAAAAACAGTATGCCACTGCATGCCATACCAGAGAACACTGGAAGGGAGGTTAGGGAGGGCTGTGCAAAAAAAAAAAAATAATAATAATAATAATAAAATAAATAAATAAATAAATACCCAAAGAAAGACTTAACTCAAGGCAGAAGAAAAATCAGTGATTAAGATTATTCTCTTGGGGCTGAAGACAGGTCCAGTGGTTAAGAGCTCTGGTAGCTCTAGCAGAGGACCCTACTTTGGTTCCCAGTACCCACATGGTGGCTAGCAACTATCCACAACTCCAGTTCCAAGGGACCCACAGCCCTCTTCTGACCTCCACTGGCATTGCACAACCTGGGTGCACTTACATACATGCACGCAAGACATTCACACGCATTAAAATAACAGAACATCACAAAAATCCACTCTCTTAGTTGCTCATGGTAAACACTTGTGAATTCCAGCACTCACGGGGTGGAAGACTCCTAACTAGCTTGATCCACATAACGAGATACTGTTTCAAAAAATAAAAAAAAATTTTTTTTTTCCTGCTATCTTGCCAGGTCTGCTGACCCAAAACTTAGAAGACTGAGATGACAGAATGTCTTGAGCACAAGTGTTGACCTTCCGTAACAACAGAGAGAGACACTGTCTCAGAAAACATAAAAGATATAACCAAACCTTGCTTTGCTTAGAAACAGAATTAGTATCTTCCAGAACTAGATTTAAGACTAATATTTATCCCACTAGAAATAATGCTGTCAAAGTACGTTCTAAGTAAAATAGAACAACCTAAAATGAAAGTAAGTTTTACCATGATAAAATTTAAAATACTCCCTGCACTGTTAAATGTTAAGCCCAGTGGTACTGAATTCGTATTCCACATGATTTACAAGAATTCTGAAATCAAAAGTCTAGTGGAATTAAAGCAAATCTAGAACACGAATACCTTCCATGTCTGCAGCTTCTCCTTCATCTTCCTCTTCCTCTTCACACAATGCTGAGCAATCTTGGAGTTTTATACTGTCCTTTGAAATTAATTATACTAAAAGTTACCCGAATTCAATATTTCTAACATTAAACACAAACACTTTTTGTATGCAGTTATTTATTCATTTCCTTCACAAACTCTAATGAAGAGCTTGTCAAATGCACAGTTCTTGGCATGGGATATAGACGTGAAAACAAACAAGACTCAGCTTTTTCCTTTGAATGGTCCACCTGTGCTTTATGAAGTTTTACAATCACTAAATGAGGAGGTTGCATTTTGAAAAATGCATTGGTGGATGATTTCATCAACAGATGTTCTACAAACTAAGATGGCAGGAAGGTATCACTAGCATCTGCACAATGCTAACTAACCTCTGTAAAAATAAGATCAATAAGGCAGTTTATTGCCCCTGAAAATTCACGTACCAATGGGGACGAGAAACCCAGAAATCACTTACCAAAAGCAACATGTTAAGTGCTATGATTGAAAAATATCAGAGGTATTATAGTAAATGCCAAAGTCACCATAGGGAACCATTTAAAGATAGTTGCCAATTACTAACTCTCAATAAAACTGTGTGTGTGTGTGTGTGTGTGTGTGTGTGTGTGTGTGTGTATGTGTATGTAGAAGTCAGTGTGTATGTAGAAGTCAGAGAACTTGACAGGAGTCGGTTCTCTCCCTCTACCATGTGGGTTTGGGGGATTTAATTTGGATCATCAGGCCTGGCAGCAAGCACCTTATCTGCTGAATTAAGTCCCAAACCTAAAACATTAATTTTGTTAACTAGTTAACTAGCACTACAAAACTAGTTCAAGGCCATGTTAACCTGTATATCACAATTTAAAGAAAAACTACATAAGACAAATACATTTATAAGTTAAAATGACCTATAAAACGGTACATTCTGGGCTGGAGAGATAGCTCAGAGGTTAAGAACACTCAATGTTCTTGCAGAGGATCTGGGTTTGATTCACAGCACCCACATGGTAGCTAACTGTTCAAAATCCCAGATCCAGGGGATCTGATGACTTCTTCTGACCTCCACGGGCATTTTATGACATGGGTTTACTTGCACACATGCAAGGCACTCATACACATAAAATAAAAATAAAAAACATTTTTTAAAAAAACACTATATTCTGACTTATGAGCAGCATCCCAGCTGAATGAATAAAGTTAATTGGACTTTACAATTCTACAGTTTTCATTCAATTTCTCAATAATATTGTCTACTATGAAAGTACTAACTAATGAGAGCCTAATATAATTAACGCTTTCACAAAATTAATATGCTGAAAAACCAAAACTGATTTAGTAAGTAAATAATATGGACATTTGTTATCACTGGAGGTAGATTTTACTTAGCGATAGTTCATTTACCACTAGAAACAAATCAAAATATATTTAAAATGTAAATCAAAGAAAATTGTCAGTGCCTAGGTAAACTTGAGGATCTCTGAGATCAAGGCCATCCTGGTCTACATTGTGAGTTATAGGCCACCTAGGACCACAGGAGAGACCCTGTCAACACCCCCACACACACAAAAAAAAAATTACAAGAAAACCTAGATGTGCTGGTGAAGATCTTTAATTCCAGCACTCAGGAGGAAAAGGCAGGGGGATCTGTATGAGATGGAGGCTCTCCTGGGCTACATAAAAGGCTCTAGGCAAGCTGAGCCTACAGGGAGACCCTGTCTCCAAAAAAAAAAAAAGATACTTCAGTGGCACTTAAAGTAGAACAATACAAAGAAAATCTGTACATTAAAAAGTTACAGTAAGTGTGAAAATAGTTTTCATTTTTCATTTCAAATAATCATATAAAATATAAATGAAGATAACTGCAATCATTCTGAAAAGAGAGAACAGATAAAACCTGAATTAAATGAAAATTACCCACCATCCCAAACCTAACAGTGTAGGTACTCAAAATCTCATCATTTTTAGACTAAAGTATACATGTAAATTTCTAAGTACAGAATTCTTAAAAGTTATCAGTAATTATTTTAAAAATAGAATAAAACTGCTTAGAATGAACTACAGAATTCAGTATTACTATATTTAGTGTTGCTAATACATTAGCATCTCTGATCAGCACACTAGGTAACCCTTCACAGATATTCCATTTAAACATTTGTAGCAGTTACATCAAAAAGAAATTCCTTTTCTAGTTCTTGGGATAAATTATAGACTATGCTAGGTAAGTGCTCTATAAACAGGGACATGCCCAGACCAAAATACCTTCTCAATGATACTACAACATTCAGAAAAATAAAAAAAAAATTCTTTACTAAGCATTAGGGATCAGTAATGCTTAGTGTGGTAATGTAGAAAAGAGGGAAAAATATAACTTTAAAAGAATTTAATAATAATAATAACCAGTTTGAGTAAGACATAGGAGTGATCTTAAAATTTATATGCAGCCAAATAACTAGGTCAATGATTTCAGAAATTTTAACTAACCAATCAATACCTTGCTTTCCAGTGTAATCTCCTTAACAGCTTCAGTTATTCCTGTAATACCTGTTTAAAATTCAGCAGAAGAAAAAAAAAAAAGCTAAAATTAAGCTGCAAGTGGGATCACTCATTTGAATAAAATATAAACACTTTACGAGCTGGGCATGGTGGTGCATGCCTTTAATCCTAGTACTTGGGAGGCAGAGGCAGGTGGATCTTTGTGAGTTCAAGGCCAGCCTGGTTTATAGAGTGAGTTCCAGGACAGCTGGGGCTACAGGGAGATCCTGTCTGAAAAAAACAAAAAAAAAAAAAAAAGTTTAATATATATATATAATATATATATCTAAATTATTTATCTAATTATTAACACAATTTTTACAAATGAATCTTTGTAAAAAATCCCAAAGCACCTCTAAACACCTAAGAGCCAAAAGAACCCTAATTTAATATTTCACCATATATTATCCTATTCTATAACTTATTCACTATTCTTTGAATATACATCACAACACACACCAAAGTTAAAAGATTAAGAGATTATAGGACTTATATTTACATTTGTTAGACCTGTATCAAAATCTGCTTAACTAGGTTTGGTCATGTTGACATGCCACTTGCTTCAAAGCTCCGGGGCATCTGAAAGTAGCAGCACCGCGACGTTCACGGCCTTACTCCTTTACCAAGTGTCTCTACATCTTAATCCTTACAAACACCATCCATGAAGCAGCTAAGATCAATAATTATTCCCTATGAAGAAATGAAATCACTAGGCAGGTAAAATGACCCACTTTAGAGTCATATCAGCGAGGAAGGTGGAATTAAAATCGAAATGAGCTGACTTTTGGTTAATAAATATCCACTGTACTTCAGAGCAGAGTCCTCAAAACCCACTTGTCTCAGGGAAGGTATTATTCAGATAAGCAGCAATTCCAATATGATATCTAGTATATTTCTAGTTTAAAATATCTATACAAGGGTTGAAGAGATGGCTCAGTGGTTAAGAACACTTGCTGTTCTTGCACAGGACCCCAGTTCAATTCCTAGCATTTACATGGCAGCTAACAACTGCCCATAACTCCGGTTCTGGCCTCTGCAGGGCATTGCACACATGTGGGGCAATTACATACAAGCAGGAAAAACTCAAAGTAAAAATAATAAATACAATATTTTTAAAAGATTAAAAAATAAAATGCTCATCAGAATTTCAATTAGACAGTTTAACCATAATGGGGAGAAATTCAGTAAGAAAATAGTACATGTGTGAAACTGACAAAAATTAATTAGAAAACAATTTTTTTGAGACAGTATCTCACTACGTAGTCCAGGCTGGCCTCAAACTCACAGAGATCTGTGTCTCTCAGCCTCCAAAGTACTGCTATTAGGGATGTATGCCAGTATGCCCAGCACAAAAATATATATGTATTTTTTAAACGGATCCTATTGGCTTTTCCTTGGGCCTTGGTCCTCATGCTGAGGCTGCCTGAGAGCACCTGACTTCCCGGGACAAGAGAAGCCCTCGAAACAAAAACAAAAACACTACTTTTTGCAGCAGATGAAGACTATTGCAAAGTTCTAAAACTGCTCAAACATAAAGAATTGTCTGTGAGAAGCTTAACCCTAAATGACACATCTTCAATGCAACCTACACACGCAACGAGTGCATCTCTTAACGCCCAGCACAGAAGTTTCCTTATGTAATTGATGGTCTTCAATACAGAAGAGTTTTCACCTATTTCAACCGTCTGCCTCACAAGCCTCAGGGATCATTGAGGAAGAGAAGGCAGAAAGACTGTAAGACCAGAACGGGTGGATGACCACAAGGAAAGCCTTTTTGGACAGTTAATTCAGCAACAGAGACAGCATGCACAAGTCCAAGGAACCTCAAACTAGACAAAATCCCAACATATACATGGATAAGTGGGTAAGAAATCCCTACTCAACATCAGAACTACTGGCAACTGATAGATGCTGGGAGAGGGAAAGACATTGACAGGGATGGGACTCTTCCTGGGCCCAGTGGATGGACTCACACTGAAGGACACTTGGAGAAACGAATCAGACTCTATAGGCCATATTATACATGAGAGTACAGTCAACTGGGAGGGACAGTGGTGGGGAGTTTCGAGAGGGGAGAGGCTCTAAATACCATCAAGCTATACTGTATCACAGCCAGAAATACTCAATGAAAACTATGGGAAAAAGAAAGTATGGCACAACTGACAAAGAAAAAGCAAGCTCACGTGATCCTAATGAAGGTGGTTAATACTCAAGAGCTTGAGATTTTAGGGATGCAGTACCCAGATACTTGGTCAAAAACTAGTCTAGAGGTTGTGGTGGGTGGGAGTATTTTCTTGAGATAAGGACTAAATATTTAAACAAATGTTTAGTAGAGCAGATAACTCTTCAAAATATAGGTGGACTGCACTCACAGGATAGAAGAGGACAGGAGCAAAGTCTACAGATGGCCTGCAGCATCACCCCCTCTGTGCTTCTCCACGGGCTGGGACGCACCCCGTAAAACTCAATGCTCATCAACCTATGAAATCATATAAGCCAATTCCATGAAATAAATGTACCTATATCACAGTGTAGCAGTGACTCTGAAAGAATGGATCCTGAAAATTAAATTTTCCTCAGGAGCTCTGTTCTAGTTTGTCTTCCATTGCTGTGACAAAACACTCTGACCGACACCAACTTGGGGAGGTTTATTCAGCTTACATCTCTTGGGTCATAGTTCATCACTCAGGGAGCCCAAGGCAGGAACTCGGGGCAGGAACCTGGAGGCAGGAGCTGAAGCACAGGCCATGGAGGAATGCTGTTCACTGGCTTGCTCCCCTGGCTCATGCCCAGCCTGCCTTCTTATACTGTACACAACAACCTGCCCAGGGTGGCACCACTCATTGTGGGCTGGGCCCTCCCACACTGCTCAACAATCAAGACAGTACTCCACAGATGTGGCCACAGGCCAATCCAATGGAGCCAATTCCCCAATTGAGGCTCCCTCAACCTAGGTGTGTCAAGTTGACACTAAAGCTATCCAGCACATCTACCATGTGGGTTCTGAGAACCCAACCTGAGAGAGAGAAGCTGAAGCTCTGACTATCTAGAGGAAGAGAAGAAAAGAGTTCACCCATTTGGGTCTGACAATGCACGCACCCCACTGATTCTGTTTCTTTGGAAAACTGACTAATAACAATGGTTAATACACAACAAAACACACACAGAAACCTAGAAAAGAGAAGAGATGAGGCAAGGGGAGTTGGCCTTCCAAGCCAGTTGGAAGCACTGCTTAGCAGCGAGATATGGCTTAAAGCTAAAATCCTATAGGTATCTCAAATAAACATTAAAATTTATTATATGTATTATGTGAATTAAAGTATAATACTGTTATTTTCCATATGTGAAAAAGAGAGTGATTGTTGAAACTGATTTAAACAGATGTTGAATTTACTACTGCCTCTTAGCAGTGACATAACATCATTCAACTCAGTACGAAGCATACTTTACAGCTGGAGAGATGGCTCAGTGCTTAAGAGCACTGGCTGCTCTTGCAGAAGACCTATATTCAAATCCCAGCACCCACAAGGCAACTACCAACCATCCATAACTCCAGTTCCAAGGGATCTGACACCCTTTCTGGCCTCTGTGGGCATTCTACAACATGGGTCCACTTACATATGTGAAGGCATAACACTCACACACATAGTGGGTTCTAGGCCAGGTGGGAAAGACCTTGTTTCAACAATTGTTTACTTAATCAAACAAACTAACTTAGAACTAACTTAGTTCTTCAGTTATAGCATATAACACGTTTATAGTAGCAATACAGGGGTTTATGACTGAATAATGCATACTCAGGGATTCAGATAACATGTAAAACACGTTTATAAAATGCTTAAATTCAGGCTGGAGAGATAGCCTCGCGGTTAAGAGCACTGACTGCTCTTGCAGAGGATCTGGGTTGAATCCCCAGCACCACATGGCAGCTAAGAACTGTCTGTAACTCCAATTCCAGGAGAGCTCTAGTTCCAGGGGAATCCGAGACCCTCTTCTGACCTCCGAGGCATTGCACGACATGGGTGCACAAACCTACATGCAGACAGTACTTTCATACACATACAAAAATAAAAATAAATAAAAATTTTAAATGTTTAAATTCAATTTTAGTATTACACAAATTTTACAGAAGGCACTACAACAGATCCAGAGAATTCAACAATCTGTACCTTCACAGAGCTTTTAGTACTTAAAAATTTCTTTTACTTCAGCAACTATTTCTCCATGCCAGTTCTCTGGGTATAATAAATGAGTATAGTATAGTTTCTGTCATAGTAGAGGACAGAATCCAGCAATAGAATAACATATAAGCAAGAGAGTCTAAACAAAGTAGTATGAAGATTTAGTAAGTTAGATTTATTTATTTATTTATTTATTTATTTATTTATTTATTTATTTATTTTTTGGTCTTTTCGAGACAGGGTCTCCCTGTAGTGCAGCTGTTCTGGAACTCACTCTGTAGACCAGGCTGGCCTGAACTCACAAAGATCTTCCTGCCTCTGCCTCCCGAGTGCTAGGATTAAAGGCATGCACCACTGCCTGGCTTATTATGTTTTTGAGACAGTGTCTCTAAATAGCCCCAGCAGGCCTGGAACTCACTATGTAGACCAGGCTGGCCTTGAACTCACAGAGATCGCCTGCCTTTAATCCCAGTGCTGGGATTAAAGGTGTGTCCCACCACACCCAGCTAAGAGTCAGTATTTCTTTTGGTTTTATTTTTTTCCTCAATTTGTAAATAAAGAACTAATATGACTATTTGCAATTGCAAACTGCAACAGTGGATCCTGCTTCTTTCATGTTGAAGTCTATGGGAACAATAGTACCTTATGTATCTGTTTCTAAAAGTCAAGATTGCTGTAAGAGATTATGAAAAGGTTTAAAATATAAATATTTTATTTTGTATACCTCTTACCTGTGTTGTGGTATGTATCTACCCATCCTCCATCACCATCATCTTCCTCAATGATAGCTTCCAATTCATCTGAATACTCCATCTGTTTGCACCGTTTGTAGCACGGCACTATAAAAAAAAGTGGCAAATACAATTACTAGAACATAATCCATTAATAGTAAACCTACTGGAAAGAAGAGAGTGCTTCGTCCATAAATTAAATTAATACTACCAAGATATTAAGGGAGCGTATTTCACTTCTAGTAATAGTGATATAATAAGAGTTATATTCATCCCACAGATACATAATGATTTGGCCACATTAATCTTTACCCCAAACAACTTTATAAAAAGACAAGTAGAAAGACTCTGGTGTAAGTATGCTCTGTATTCCTGTACCATAATGGTTTCTGAAGAACAGCTGGCTAAGGCCATATGACACTGCTCAACTTCAAGCTAATGAATCTTCACACTAATGGCTTTAGTTTCAGAATATGCAAATACCACCTGTCATACTCAAGAGGTGGTAAAGGTGACCTCCGAATTGCAAGGTTGAAGTAACTGCCAATGAATTACATAAGACACAAAACAGACTAAAATTCAACAAACTTATAATTTAAAATTGACTTTACAAAGTAAAACATTAACAGTCAAAAAACTACTATCAATGTTGAAAATACATTGTAGGAAAGTTTTCTTTTTTTTTAAGAAACTGATGGGACATATTTTTTTTCTTGCTTGCTTGCTTGCTTGCTTGCTTGCTTTGTGGTACTACATATCAAACTCAGGGCTGTGGGCTGGACAAGCCCTCTCCCATGGAGCTAGATCCCCAAACCTTGTTTTTGTTTTTTTTTTTTCTTCCTTTTTTGGAAGCATGGTCTTGTTACAGCTCAGTCTGCCCTTGAACTTACTATGTAGGTCATCTCTCCTCAAACTTGACATAATTCTGCCACTGTCCATCTAAGTTCTGAGACAAAAGGCACATGACACCATGCCTGGTAAAACTGTTGCTTTTTAAATACTGTTTTCTCTTTTCTAGGTGGACTAAATTAGAAGTCAATTATTGCTATGTTATAATTTTGAGACTATCCTATTTTTTAAATGCCTTAAAAATTAATGCCATAAATAAGATACCATATGTTTCAAAAACATTTTTGTTGGGCTAAATAGATAAGACAGCAGCTGAAGAGTACTAGCTGCTTTACAGGGGACGGAGGTTAGATTCTTCAGCACCGATGCCAGCTAACAATCATCCCTAACTCTGGTTCCAGGGGATCTGACGCCTTCTGAGCTCCACAGGCACTGCACGACACCAGTGCACTTACACACCAGACACATATTGGCTGCTTTTGCAGAGGATGTGGGTTTAATTCTGAGCATTCACATTGCCGCTAACAACCATATGTAATTCTAGTTCCAGAGAATCCAATACTTTCTTCTGGCCGCCATAGGCATTGCATGAATGGGTATACTTACAAACATGTAGGCAAAACACTTGTATACATAAATTTAAAATAAATTAAAATTTAAAAAATAAAAGTTTTTGTGTCGGTAGACAAAAATTTGAGGGCACAATGAATAATAAAATCTTTGACACACACACAAAAAAATCTTCCAACTCTGAGCTTTTTACATCTCAAAGGTGGCATCAATTTAATTTTCCATGTAAAGTTACATCTAAAGAAGATTAAAATCAAAAGCTAAAACAATTATAATACTGCTGTCAACTTAAAAAAAGAGAGAAATCGAAGTTTTCTTAGGATCTCTTCCCTGCCATATCTTGAAAAATTTATCTTTCTGCCAAAAAGAAATAAAAAGGAAGAAGAAATAAAAATTAACTAAGTAAAAAAATACTCCAGGAAAAGAAAAAGGGACAAAAAATGCTGTATGACATTCCACACATAGTAGGTGGTTGCAAAATCCTTCTTCCTCTATCTAGAAGGAGGATGGGGTCTGAAGACACAAACAGGGGAGGGGCTGAATTGGGTCTATCTGGATGGAAATTCTTTAGGAAATCTAGCACTTGTATGATGACTTTAAAAGTCCATTAAAGTTCCAAATTTCTGTCTGTGAGAAGCTTCTAGCATAGCTTTAGTCAAAATTAGGATCAGCAAGTATAAACAGTGGTTGCTGTTATTTCAATATATTGTGCAAAATCTACTAATGAACACAATAATATAAATCTTACCATTTTTGGTTACCAAAAATTGTTTCCCTGTTGGTAGGTATGCCTTCACTTTCAATTCTTCCCCTGTAGCCCTTTAAAAACAGTGAAAAGCACCAAAAATACAAAATATATTTCAAAAGTCAAATATTTAGCAGAAAATATCACATGTAAATCTCACAACTATAAAATCTGCACCCTGTGAAGACTGTTTTAGAATTTGTTGGGAAAGTTTGCCATTAAACAGTATGTGTCAGGGCATAGAAAATCATATACTAATATGAAAAACTATGAAGAGATGCAGACATAAGAGAATTTTTATTCAATATTAGGTAAAAAGAATTGATAGGATAATAGAACTAAGAAATAGCTGCACTTTCCTCAAAACAAAAAGAAAATGCTGCTCTTTACTGAACTCCAACTCACTCTATAATCTTGCATACTGTTAATTTCAAAGTATTGTTCATCCTAAGACTACCCTAAGGAACAAAAAATGCTATATGACATTCCATACATAGTAGGTGGTTGTAAAATCGTTCTTCCTCTATCTAGAAGGAGGGTGGGGGACTGAAGACACTAACAGGGTAAAGGGTGAATTGGGTCTACCAGGATGGAAATTCTTTAGGAAACCTATCACTTGTACAATGACTTTACAAGTTTGTACACTTTGCTGGGCATGATGGTGCATACCTGTAATCCCAGCATTTGGGAGGCAGAGCAGGCTGATCTCTGTGAGTTCAAGGCCAGCCTGGTTTACATAATGAGTTCCAGGACAGCTGGGGCTACAGGGAGACCCTGTCTCAAAAAGAAAAAAAAAAAAAAAAAAGGTTTGTATATTTTAAAGATAAAGCTCCACAAAAATCTGTCTTATCATTAAAATGTTCAAAATTCTTTAACTTGAAAAAGAGAAAATAGAAACTGATCAAATTTCTTAAACTCCTAAATGTGTATACACACACACACACACACGTCTTTTTGAACTCACAGAGATCCACCTGCCTCTGCCTCCCAAGGGCTGGGATTAAAAGCATGTGCCACCACTCCCAGCCCTGAAATTAAAGGCATGCACTACCATACCCAGCCCTGAAAAAATATATCTTTTTTAAAGAACCCCAAGATCAGACCTAGAAAGTACAAGCAAAGTTTAGTAAAGGAAGTAAATGATTGATCAAGTATGTCTACCCTTTGTTAATAGAGCAAAATAAAATGTGTACACCATTTTTTCTCTTTATTTTCCTTGGATTATCACTAGAGTATGAAAAGTCTATGGAAGGGGTTGGAGAGATGATTCAGCAGTTAAGTGCACTGGCTGTTCTTGCAGAAGACAGACCCGGGTTCAAATCCCAGCACCCACATGGAAGCTAACAAAGGCCCATAACTCCAGTTCCAGGGGATCCAACACCTTCTATCCTCCGAGGGTACTGCATGACACGGGTGGGCTTACTTACATTCATGCAAGGCAATACATGCATAAACATAAAGTAAACATAAATGAATCAAAAACATTTTTTAAAGAAAACATAATGAAAAAGACTAGCCTTGCCATTCTAACTTTCATACACTGTCCTATTCTACAAACTGCCATTATTCTGAAGCCACACCACTCTCACTTCTGCTTCCCACTTGACATATATACTTACCATTGCCATGTTGGACAGTGGTGGACTAAGTGATCTCCAGCTGCCACAAACTACTCAGGGTTTTCAGGAAAGAAGGAAAAATCAGAAAAGAAAAACTGAGTATCACACAATACAAGGTGGCAAAATACCGAACTAATCATGCTGGGGAAGGCTGATACCTAATAAGCAATTAAAATACAAGTAGCACCAGCCTGAAGATTTATTTTCAATCATTAAACAATAACATCTATAAAACAATTTTAGAAGAAAAACTTGTTATTTTTAATTCAGTTTTAATCATCAAATCATGTTCAAAATTCAAAACATGGTATGAAATTACTAAAGGCAGGGCAATAGAATTTCAAATGTCAAAATTAAATATAGGGAGTTTTGCTAATGACTAAAACCTCAATGAAAATCTTGAAAAAAATATCTGTGATATAAACCTACTTCATCAAATCACAATGTACGTTTCCTTTTCCTCTTATATTATTAAGAAATGTTTTGGTGGTGGTGGTGGTGGTGGTGCTGGGGATCAAACCTGGGGTCCTGGGCATCTACCCTGTGGATAAGCAATACCCTCCTTTTTTTTGAGGCAGGAAGATTTCTGAGGCCAGATGGGGCTACACTGACATCCTGTCTCAAAAAAACAACAGCCAAAAACAGTTTAATGTGATACTGTTAATGTAAGTCCCATCCTAGTCTAGGCTACAGAAAATGAGGTCCTGTCAAAAAATAAAGTGTGGGGGGTGGTGAATGACAATCATCTAACAAAGTTCTTGGGCTTTTAGAACAGGTTCAACATTATACAAATTTTTGTTTTTCTTCAAAAATTAAAAAACAAAGAAGGAAAAATCACAATATTTCAAGAATGTCTTGTTTTCATGGACATAAGGTCATCGTACTGAAGGCCACAGTTCTCATTTTTGGTCTACATAGCAAGCTCCAGGCCAACCAGGTCTGAAAGGGAGACCCTGTCTCAAAAATACCTTAAAAAAAACAAAAAGTAGAAAATGAAAGAAAGGCTGCTAAGCAGAAAACACTGTGCTTTCCCAACGTTTCTATTTCACAACAGCTGACCTAAAACTTGGTGCTACTTATGGGTTTATATATAGCAAAAAATTAAGATGTATTTAGTGTTCTTAATGCCTTTTTGAGAAAGAATTTCAAACTAAAATTCTACTTTCACTTGGGGGACAGAATTCTACCAAATAAGCATTCTGTAAGAAAACTTACTTTACAAGATAAGATGTAGTAACTGTATTTCCAAACAAAAACTGTATTTCTTCCTTCATCTAAAACAATCTATTATTTAAACTGGAGAGATGGCCTAGCGGTTAAGAGTGCCGACCGCTCTTACAGAGGACCCGGGTTCGATCCCCAGCACCCACATGGCGGCCGAGAGCCGTCTGAGACTCCAATTCCAGGAGAACTCCAGTTCCAGGGGAATCTGAAACCCTCTTCTGACCTCCGCGGCGTTGCACGACACGGGTGCACAAACCTGCATGCAGACAGTACATTCATACACATACAGAAAAAAAAAAAAAAACTAAATAAAAACAATAGCATCTACTTTTCAGTCTGAAGCATTTGAGAGTCAGTACAATCAGATGCTACTTTTAGTTCACGATTAGCAAATAATTTATCACCACTAAAGTAGCAATTTCACGAAATGTGTAACCCAAAGAAATGATTAAAAGTGAAAATTCTTTAATTTTATTACCCTCAAACCACAAGACACTAATTTTATCTAATAGCCCCCGGTAGTAACTATTAAAAATTAACAAAACACCATAAAATAAAGCTACTTTAAAAACCACAGAATTGCACCAATAACTAGCATGTGTATTGTGGCCTCATTACCAGTGGTCATTATTACTTGCTTCGAAATAACATGTAAAATAAACAGTGAAATTTCAAATCGCCAATTGCTTACATTCTCTTACTCTTGGTGATTATTCTCGAGATTTATCAATATATAATACTAAGTCCAATTGATATTTAAATTTTGTTGAGCACCATTATTTCACAACCTATCCTCAATTCATATAGCCAACACTGAACTTTAAAAAAATACAGTATTATAAACTGCCCCACTTTTTAAACATAAATACTTCCACATTTCCCAGTGGGGGAAAAAAAGGTAAATATACACTGCCAGGTATAAACAGTAAGAAGAAACACATTAACAATTCAGATCCGTATACAATATTTAACCCAAGCAAGTCACACTTTCACATTTTCTTCCTCTCCGGGCTCATTCTAATCTAACTAAATCCTATAAATTATGTTCTAGCCCAACCCACCATTACCTGATTGGTTAATTTGGCCTTAGATTTTTTGAAAAAGGGAAAATTTATAACTCAGTTCATGAGATTATTGAGTGTAAGTAATTCATATTAGGATGAATTCACATTTTTGAAACAGCTTTCTTGTACCTAACAATCATAGACTTGCATGCATCTCTAATTTCATCTAACCATTAGTTATCTTCACACAGTGGAGACAAAGCCAAAAGCAAGAACATCATACCTACACCTCTGCTCTTAATTTCAGATCCTTAAAGGCCATATCTAAACCAGGCGGGTGTTTGGGAACAAAATTAAGGAGATCCTTAAGAACAAAACTTGAGTTTTATTTGGCATTTGAAGTGTTAAATTCATAATGCCTAAGGCAAAACAGCTCTTTTCAAACTATTTTATAATAAGGGAAATAAGTGGCCTGGGCCTAGAAAGCCAACTGATTTGCCTAAATCAGGAGAAATCAGAGAGATGGATACAGAAAGCAGGTCTCCTAGGCTCTTTCCATACCACCCTGTGTCTTCATTAAATAATGAAGGCAGTTTTAGAGGGTGGGATGGCTCAGTCATTAAGAGAACCAGCTGCTCTTGCAGAGGACCTGGGTTCAATTCCCAGAACCCACATGGTGGCTACCAACCACTGGTAACTTCAGTTCCAGGAGATGTGAGTTCAAAACCCTCTTCTGACCATTGCACATCACAGATGCACTTTTTATACATGCAGGTAATACGCTCATATACATAAAATAAAAATGAATATTTTTTTTAAATGAAGGAAATTTTTGAGGCATAAAAAGCAGTGCAGCAAGCCTTCTTAGAACTCAGAATGAACTGGGTCTGAAGCGAGTTCACCATAACTGAAAACTGAAAGATCAGTTAATTCTCTGGTTTGACGCCGTCTAATTTAGAGCCACAGACAGAGCCTCATCATACAACGGTTTATTTCACAATGTCATATCAATGAAAACAATAATATTGCCAACAAATACTGCTTTCAGAGAGTAAGTTGAAAATTAAGGTTAAATAAATTCTTGCTTTTTATTAAGAACATGGTAAATCTTTTTAATTTTATTTATTTTTGTATGCGTATGAGTGTGCTGTCTGCATGTAGGTTTGTGCACCCGTGTCATGCAATGCCACGGAGGTCAGAAGAGGGTGTCGGATTCCCCTGAAACTGGAGTTCTCCTGGAATTGGAGTTACAGACGGTTCTCAGCCGCCATGTGGGTGCTGGGGATCGAACCTGGTTCCTCTGCAAGAGCAGTCGGTACTCTTAACCCCTAGGCTATCTCTCCAGCCCGCTGAACATGGTAAATCTTATGCAACCATAACTACTCATAAAACTGGAGTTTCTGGGACAACCTTCTCTTGGAGTAAACTACCAAAATGAATGAGAACTCTTATAATAAAGACTTGGTGGTGGACAAGTGAAATGATTCCTCAAAACGTAACTCTGGGGCTGGAGAGATAGCCTAGTGGTTAGGAGTGCTGACTGCTCTTGCAGAGGACCTGGGTTTGATCCCCAGCCCCACATGGCAGCTGAAAACCGTCTTTAACTCCAGTTCCAGGGGAATCCGAAGCCCTCTTCTGACCTCCATGGCATTGCACGACACGGGTGCACCAACCTACATGCAGACAATACATTCATACACATATGAAAATAAATAAAAATTTAAAAATTTAAAAAAAAACACATAACTCTATATAGAATGCTCACTACAGTTTACCTAGTGGATTAAATAACCACTAGCTCCAGCATTAAAAAACATTCCAACATGACTTGTTAAGACAAAGTGAAAGCACATTGAAAATAAAACCCGTGACGAGTAGGTAATTTTTAAGCTAAATATTAGGAGAAAAATCACTATCAAAGCAGTAAACTTAGTTTCAAAATGGAATGTCACAAAAATACACTTCTGGTAGGATAGACCCAAGACACAGCAAACACTAGAATCCACAGCACAGTCCAATACAAAGGAGTAAAAGACAAGCAAACACAGTAAGCTTTCTATTCCCTCTCATACTTCATTTCTAAACAAAGATGAACTACATAGAAATATGAGAAGTGGCAAACTGAGGAGTTACAGCTTGTCTTCCAGGGGAAGTGGAATTCTCTTATGTAACTATTACAGTTACCCAAATCAAATTTCACTCAAAGTTCAATAAGTTTTCTTTTTTCTTTTTTTTTTTTTTGGTCTTTTCCAGACAGGGTCTCCTCCAGACAGGGTCTCCCTGTAGCCCCAGCTGTCCTGGAACTCGGTGTGTAGACCAGGCTGGCCTTGAACTCACAAAGATCCGCCTGCCTCTGCCTCCTGAGGGCTAGGATTAAAGGCATGCGCCACCACGCCCAGCTCAACATGTTTTCTAACAAAGAAAAGCCTCCATTCTAAAATACCTGTAAAAACAAAGGCTTCACAGGATCCCAACACTCACCTCTTCTGGGGTGATCACACCTGTTTCCTTAAATTTTGATTCCTAAACAGAACAAAAAGAATAAAATTATTGTAGTATCTCTGCATTCAACTAAAGGAGGGGTGACAACTATTTGCCCACAAGTCTCACAGACAATGAAGAATACATACAAAATATCATGTCTAACAGCACTGGTTCTGGACTACAAAGATACACAGGTGCAATAAGGCAAGTTACATGAAAATGAAAATAATTACAAATAATTACAGTACAATTTGATCAGTGCTACAGTAAAACATAGCTGTTAAGAACACATATTCTGCTGGGCATGATGATGTATGCCTTTAAACCTGGCAACTGGACTCCAAGGGTTTAAAAAATAAAGAAATAAATAAAATAAACTTGAAGTTGGGAGAGGGATACCCTGGGGTGGAGATGTGATCTTGAAGGAGTTGGAGGAAGGTATGTGGGGTAGATACCATCAAAATATATTGTGTATCCATGTATGAAATTCTCAACAAATAAGTTAAAAATATATTATAAATAACCAAGTCTACATGAGTACCAGGCCAGCTGGAGCTACAGGGAGACCTTGACTCAAAAAAAAAAAGGGGGGGGTGGCTGGAGAGATGGCCTAGCGGTTAAGAGCGCCGACTGCTCTTGCAGAAGACCTGGGTTCGATTCCTAGCACCCACATGGCGGCTAAGAACCTTCTTTAACTCCAGTTCCAGGGGAATCCAATACCCTCTTCTGATCTCTGCAGCATTGCAGGACACAGGTGCACCAACCTACATGCAGACAGTACATTCATACACATAAGAAATTTTATATATATATATAAATAAAGTGATAACACAAAGGACCAAACCATAGGGTTGTCTGGGCAAAAAACATTTCAGGCTGTGGAAGCAAAGGATAACAAAATCCTAGTACAAGAGACTGACCCATGGAGAACTAATTTAAAATATGCTGGCTTAAGCCAAAGTAATCTCACAAGATAGTTGTAAATGAGACTGGGTCCTCCATGGACCAGAGACCCCTACTGACAGCTATGAAGAGTTTGCCATCCACTGCATGATATCACCCAAACAAAACATGACTTTCGAAACTTTTGAAGACCATCATTTCTTCCTAGGATACCTTTTTTTTTTTTTCTCTTTGCATTCCCTTACAAGAATCTATAATAATTCTCTTTAACCGAGGATCAGCCCATACTGAAGGGTCCCCCTGTAGCCCCATCTGTCCTGGAGCTCGCTCTGTAGACCAGGCTGGCCTTGAACCCACTGAGATCTGCCTGCCTCTGCCTCCCTGGTGCTGGGATTAAAGGCATGCGCCACCACACCCCGCTCTAACATTTTTTTTCAGATTGGTGATTCTTCAAAATGTTGTGATTCTTCAAAACACTTTTACATATTATGGAATTTTACATTAAAAATTCCATAAAATATGGCTGGCTGAGAAACTAGTCATTGTATATTCTGTTTGGCAACTGTTTTTTACACTCTCCCAGAAAATAAAAAAGTTATTATCAATTGTACACTATTAAAATGCAGTTATGAGGCTGGAGAGATGGCTCAGCAATTAAGAGCACCAACTACTCTTGCAGAGGACCTGGGTTCAATTCCCAGCACCCACATGGCGGCTAAGAACTGTCTTTATTTAACTCCAGTTCCAAAGGAATCCAACACCCTCTTCTGACCTCCGTGGCATTGCAGGACACGGGTGCACCAACCTACATGCAGACAGTACACTCATAAACATAAAATAAAAATAAAATATTTAAAATGCAGTTATATCGATGGGTGTAGTGGTGCAATGCTTTAATCGCAGCACACCTTTAATCCCAGCACTCTGGAAGCAGAGGTGGGTGGATCTCTGTCTACATAGGAGTTCCAGGCCAGGTGCGGCTATAGGGAGAGCCTGTCTCAAAAAGACCAAAAAAATAAAAAAAACAACAAAAGGCAGATAGGATATTCTTAGGACATAACAACATGTGGTGAAGCATTTGATTGCAGTGTCAAAATCATTTTCCATTTTAAGTATTTAAAGGTGAGACTGGAGAGATGGCTCAGTGGGTAAGAGCACCACAGGCTGCTCTTTAGGGGACCCAGGTTTGAGTCCCACCACCCACATGTTGGCTAACAACCATCTGTACCTCCAGTTCCAGGGGATCCCACATCCTCTTCTGGCGTCTTAGGGCTTTGCACAACCAAAAATGCAGGCAAAACACTCATAAAGAATTTTTTTTTTTTTAATTTAAAAGGGAAAGTAAGCCGGGAGTGGTGGTGCATGCCTTTAATCCTAGCATTTGGGAGGCAGAGGCAGGCGGATCTTTCTGAGTTCAAGGCCAGGCTGGTCTATAGAGTGAGTTCCAGGACAGCATGGTGAGACCCTGTCTTGAAAAGATCAAAATAAATAAATAAATAGGAAAGTAAACAGCAAACATTCCAATGTCAAGGAAAGAACAAAATTGCATACTCTTCTCTTAGAATATTTCATTCTGCAATAAGATCAGTAAATTCTAATTGAAAGCTAAAACCAAACAAAAACGAAAACTACGCAAACATCTGCCCCTCGTTTACTATTATTGCTCACTTTTCACACACACACAGAAACACACACAAGTTACAATAAAAAGCTGTACCCCAAAAGTTGTAAGAAAACTTTGAATGCAGTTCTGGAAATTTACCTTTGAAAAAAACTACTCCAGTCTGTGCTTACAGCTAATATATCACTTTTCCTCTGAAAATGTGGAACTATTTCCAATACGGGAAAATACATATTCAGGAGTGCTGAACTGGTCTTTATGACCACTTGAATACAAAATTAATAACTAGTTACAGCCATTTTTAAAGCTTGGAAAACAAGCTTTACTCTGGTTCAGTTCAAAGTTACTAATGTTACAATTCGCTGTGTTCCTCCAAAATGCAAAGGGCCTCAAGTGACCTGTCAGTTACAACTTTCTAAGAAACTTGGAAGAAAATGTGGCATGTCATTAGATACCAAACTCTGACTTCATTTTTTAAAAAGATAACCTAGATCCCCATTGAAAAGACTACGAATGTTAGGATCCCTACATTTTTGCTCACCAGCCCCTTCCAACCAGAAACACCCAGCAAGCAGAATGTTGCCGAGAAGCCAGGGGACGAGGGGCAGCACCTGACCCGGTATCCCACCCTCTTCTACACCCGTGCCGCCCGGGCACACGGACCTCCCCCGGAGTCCATGCAAGGTTGGCATGAGCCTGCAGTGCCTAGCAACACCCCCTCGGCTTACCTTGAGGACCGGGGTCAGGTACTCGGCCACTTCCAGAGCCTTTCCCTTCACCGTGTTGATCACATTCTGCATCCTGGGGCCGGAGGAGCGATGGCGTGGGGCGGGGAAGCCGGGACAGGGGCCAGGCAGTCACACACTGTCTCCCACGCCTCCCACTCGCATCGGCCCCCGAAGGCTGCGAAGCGGACCGCACGGCCGGAAGGCGACGCCACTGGACGGCCGGGCCGGGGGAGGGGCGGGCGCGCTCCAAGTCCCCCGGGCGCGCGGCCGGCGGGACCAGCTGTCAAAGGCGCGCGAGCGGCGGCAGCGCGGCCAGGCAGGGTATGGGAAGAAGCGGGTGCGCGCGCAGCCTGAGGCCCCGAGCCGTCTTCGGCCCGGTGCGGCACTCGTACCCCTTCCGGCTTCCCCTTCCGCGGCTGCCTCTCAGGGTTCAGCGACGCCTCCACCTGGGCCTCACGTGACGCCTGTCTCCCACGACACGTGACGCGGAAAGGGCCGCGCGGGGCGGGACCGTCATTGCTCTTTCCCTCCCTCTCTCCTAGTCTCCCTCCCTCTCTCCCGCCCCACCTCCCCGGAAGCGGAACACTGAGCGCGCCTGCGCAATGGGCTCCCGGGCGGCTCTTGCAGGGTCTGGCATTCTCTGCTAGCTGCACAGCTGGCCGGTGCAGGGGGTGCTTCCGTCTGCTCCTGTCCCACAGTTTCCCCAGCTATGGACCCTGAAAAGTCACGGCTGCTACTACGGAGATAGGCAGTCACTATCTCAGCTCTATGATGTCCATTCTTCCTCTAGAACCTTCTCAGTGTGACTGAGGTAACCGCGCCCCTCGAGCCGAATGTGGAGAGTGTGTCCTAGGGCGAGGGCGCCGCCCGCCATCCTTACTGCGCATGTGTGATGAGAGGGTTTCCCTGACCGCCGGGTTACCCCGGCTTCGCGTTCGAGGGGAGGTGACCTATCCTAGGTTTGGGCGTTTGTCCGCAGTCTTCCCGGGCTCTATGTGCCACTCCTACTTGTACACTCTGGGCAAGTATTTACCCCTGCCTGGCGTTTCGTGTCCATCTGTCAAAAGAGGAACCAGTTGAGCTCATGGAGTTCTGAGACTGGCTTCTCTATGTCCTTCCAGTATCTGGTCCAGTAAAAGTAGCAGTGTTTCAACCATTTCCATTGTGGTTATGACTGTAACGGAATTCCAGCAAGCTCCTTACCTACTCTGAAGGGAGTACTGCTGCTAAGGGAGGACAAAGAATGAAATTCCCAAAGCCATTCATTCTGGAGCACATAAGAATAAACTGCTTTTCTGCAGTACCAAACTGCCAGTTCCTTGCTTCCCTAAGTCGTTTCCAATCTGTCCCTGTTGTATCCAGAATACTCCTCCTAATTAGATTTTTGGCAGTGCTGTTTCCGTTATCGTTTCTTCTTGGTTATGGTTTAGTTCTTTTTCTGTTATGCACACTCATAGTATTTGATTATGCTTAATCCTTAGGTCTACCAACCGGGGTACTCATGAAAGTACTCTTTTTAAGACGATTAAAAGCCAGTGGGATGGAAAGAAAATGCTGCAAGCGTCCTGGAATGTGCTCATCACGGATGTATGCATTCCTGCTAGGTGTTATATTTATTACCTTAAGTTCAAGTCGAATCTTATTGGTAAAATATTCAGCCAATGAAGGTAAGTTAAGATGTGGAGTGCATATCAAGCACATGTCTTTGGTATCCTTATGTATAAAATGGACATAGTACCTTATAATGTACTATGCTTTGTATGAATGATAAATAACTTTTATAATGGACTCTTTCATTCCTTGACAAGAAAAATTGACACTGGGCAAAAGGTCATTCAAGTGCAAAATAAAATCCTTTGTTCACAACATAGATCGTCTAATTATCACTTCCCCCAAGAGGTATTTCCAGACTTGTAGCAAGTTGTGTAAATGTAGTTCATTTGGAAATCTGATGCATATATTTCATTACTTGGTATTTGTGAGGCAATATAATTATTCTATCAGTGAATCAGTGAAAATGAATAGTTTGGTACATATGTACTCAGAAATCAATTTTGGGGCGGGCAGTGGCTTTTTGAGACAGGGTCTCCCTATAGCCCCGCTGGCCTGGAACTCACTAAGTAGACCAGGCTGGCCTTGAACCCACAGAGATTCGCCTGCCTCTGCCTCCTGGGTGTTGGCATCAAAGGCTTGTGCTACCATGCCCAGCAGAAATCTGTTTTGTTTTTGTGGGGGGTTGGGGAGGAGTCTTTTTGAGACAGGGTCTCCCTGTAGCTCCAGCTGTCCTGAAACTCACTATGTAGACCAGGCTGGCCTTGAACTCAGAGATCCCGCCCACCTCTGCCCTGCTGAAATCTGGTTTTTTGTGTGTTTTTTTGTTTTTTTAATGTAAGGTTTTAAAAAAATGCTTAATTCCGCAGAACTGCATCAGGTACTTCTTACTAATTACTGGCAGCCGTAACATCATGACATCATGTGAGTCACAACTTCAGTTAATATTTTTCGCCCTAGTAGGTGAGATGGTAATAGGTATATTAGTTACTTTCCTCATTGTTCTGACAATACATGAGCAAAGCAAGTCAAGGATTTATTTTGCTGTTTGAGAGAACAGTTCACCAGGGCAGGAAAGTTATGGAAATACGAGTTTTAATTGCACCCACAGTCAGGAAGCAAGGAAATAAGAAAACTCTTGCTCTGACATTGGCCTTTTTGTTCAGTATAGGACCCAAGCCCATGAAGTAGTTTTTAGCTTCCATGAGCCTAGGAACTACTTACTGTGATGTCCTACAGTGTCTGACATATAATGTATGTAAAGAAAAAGGAAATAGTTATTCATATACTTAATGAATTCTAAACCCAATGTTTCAGAATGTAGATCTAGGTTAGACTGTTGTTCAGTTGGTATCTAAGACCCTAGGAGCAGCATGCTTCTGTAGAATAAGAAAATAAGCAAGAAACCACAAGGAATGCCAGCATTTCAGGAGCATGCCAACATTCAGACATTAAAAAGAAATCCTGAGTTGGGCACCATACACACTTGTGATTCCAGATTTCGGAAGCAGAGGGAGGAGGATTACACAGTCAAGGGATTCTGAGCTACATAGGGAACTTGGAAATGGTCTGGGGTTGGAGGGTGGCAGGAAGGGAGAGACAAAAAAGTGTTAGGTTTTTTTTTTTAGTTACTTTGTTGCTGTGACAAAAAGAACTAACAAAAGCACCTTAAGGAGTCAAGGGGATATAGTAGTCATGGCAGGAAGAAGCCTGGAGATGGGAGTATGGGGCACCCACGGGAAACAGAGAAAAAGGAAGTGAAAGGGAAATCCTGCTGCTCAGCTCACTTTCTCTTTTTCCCATCTTTCTAAGTGGGGGACCCAAGCCCAGGGGCCTGATACCACACACAATCAGGGTGGTTATACCCTTCTCTGACCTCTCAAAACACCCTCATAATCACACCCAGAGGTGATTCCAAATCTAATCAAGTTGATGATGAAGATTAATAACCACAAAAGAAAAGACAAAATTTTCCCATGGGGAAAAGGATTAAAAGAAGGCCATTAGCATTGGTAACTAGAACATGCTTGGTAATCTCAGCGTAACTTGAGTGTGACGTAGCATGAGAAACTAAGGTGCTTGGGGATGAGACCTTTCTAGGAAGTAAAGTGGAGATGATAGAAGTTGTTGGGTTTTATGGAGAGGGGAATGTGTGATAGGTAGAGAGGATGGTTCTTGAATTTTACTTATGAGATAGGATTTTAAGTATGTTTGTAGACTAAAGGAAGGAAGCCAGATAACAAGAGGATAAAAGGAGCTATGCTGATGTCAAAGAAAAATTTTTTTGCTTTTTATTTTATTTATTTATGTGTATGAATGTACTATCTGCATGTAGGTTTGTGCACCCGTGTCGTGCAATGCCATGGAGGTCAGAAGAGGGCGTCGGATTCCCCTGGAACTGGAGTTCTCCTGGAATTGGAGTTACAGACAGTTCTCAGCCGCCATGTGGGTGCTGGGGATCGAACCCGGGTCCTCTGTAAGAGCAGTCGGTGCTCTTAACCGCTAGGCCATCCCTCCAGCCCAAAGAAAATTTTTATTGGAGCCGTTTTTCTGAGAAAGAGATTTGACAGTGGAGAACGGACAAATAGTACAACAATGGCCCCTTTCTCTAGGACTTTTTTTTAAGGGAAAAGAGTTTTGAGTGTGGGTAAGAGGTCAGTGGACTGAGGGGACATAGTCTGTCACACATTTTGGGATCAGCTGTGAGAGGAAGACCAAGAACTGAGTGAAATTGACCTGCTAGGGGTGGTGCTGCACACTTTAATCCTAGCATTTGGGAGGCAGAAAAAGGTGGATCTCTCTGTGAAATCAAGTCCAGCCTGGTCCTGCTAGAGAATGCCAGGCCTGGGGCGGGGGTTACAGGGAGACCCTCTCTCAAAACAAATAAACAAACCAAAAACCAACAACACCAAAACAAACACACATGAAATAATTGGCAGAGGTTCGTTGTAATCTGATGGCTTTCTCTAACCCCACCTTTGTGTGCACACTTTGGTTGGTATGTGTGTCCTAATAAAGATTAAGGAAAATATCTTTATAGTTTAGGGGAGTGTGATGAAAATTATGGAAAGTATCCAGTTTAAGAGTGACATAAGTTCATTTTTTTGAGCTGAGAAAAGGGAGGTAATTGAATTAGACTTTGAGTGATGAGCAAAGTTGAACAAGCAAATATTAAAATTCAGGTAGACATTTATTACATCCCAAGCACATGGAAGTGACCAGCCCAGGCCCTTTGTTTTAAGACACTTAACATCCTAAGAATATGACATAAACATAAGAAGTAATTACAATACAGTATCTCAAATGCTATTACAGAGGGGGATAGATAGTGCCTATTAACAGAGACAAATAATCAATTCTGGACAGGTTGAAAATTCAAGGGACTCTCCAAAGAAGAGGAAGAAAGTACTCTGAAGAGAGAATGTCAAGCTGTTACTTTTCCCTATATTTGGCCAATTTGAGTTTTAATATGACTAAAAGAACAATCAAGAATTCAAAAGGGGAAAAATGCAGTCCTGAAAATGAAACTTAAAGTTTATATTCATCCCTTTCAAAACTATAAAACAAGTTATTAATAATTTCAAATGACATGTAATAATTAAGACCAAGGCATGCTGACCAAGGCCATGCTACCAAACCTCATTTTTAATTCAGTTGATTTATTAGGACATAGATTTATAATTCATTAGTGGATATGGATTACCCAGAATTATTTCCTCTCAGACTTAAGCTCTAGGCCAGTTACCTTTTGCCTTAGATAGCTTTTATTTATTCCAGAGTATTAAAAAAAATTTCTATATACTATGACATGAATCATATTGGAAACTTCTGAGTCAAAGAAGTGTCATAAGTGAAATGTACCTTGAGTTTTGCAAGGCAAAGAAGGATCCTAGGCTAAATAATAATTCAGCAGGTTAAATTCATAACTGATGAGTCAGATGCCGAATAGTAATTACTCGTACTGCTGTCTTTCCATAGAGCTTCCTTGCTTTTATCCTAGCCTCTTCACTGTGTTCATTAGTGGTGTGACTGAAAACATGAGGCATGCTTACCAGATACGAGGATAATAAAAAACTGAATAGAATAGAGATAGCTGCTAAATTATCTGAATTAATTCAAAGAATCTGAGAAGCAGTGCCAACTGGAAGACACTTAATCTAACCAATATTAAATTCAGGTTTTTAATTTAAAAGTTATTCATTGCATATTGACATATATAGAATAAAATTTATAGTTAAAATTTTTCTATTATATTTCAGAAAACAAATATGACTATCTTCCAACTACTGTGAATGTGTGCTCAGAACTGATCAAGCTGATTTTCTGTGTGCTTGTGTCACTCTGTGTTATAAAGAAAGGTGAGTCTTAAAATACATGCTTGATGCAAATCTCCACATCCGGAAGATGTTATGACTGGCATAACATGTTATATCATTTAATTTAGTCCAAATGTCAATATGTTTTATATGTAGGGAAACAGGCTCAAAGATAATGCTTCTTCTTTTTTGTTGTCTTGGAGGGTGGAGGCCTAGCAGATTCACCATGTGCCCCAGCGTCCTGTCGGTTCACTCCCTCACTGTGCCTGTGATGGTTTGACTCAGCAATGTTTAGTTTATTGTCCACCTCAGTTCGCCAGTTATGGGCCTTGACATGATCTTTGTTCTCATGTGAGATTAACAAAGAATTTAGAGTATTAACATGCTTATATAGGACAACATCTTTTTATGATCAGTAAGTAGCTTCAATCTGATGAGTTTCTAGTTAGAGTGCATTTCATAATTTCATAAAACTCAGGCATTACTTAAAGGGCTGAAATGGAACCTGCCTTTGTTCTTTCTTTGCATGTTGTGTTATCCAGCACAGAATGCTTTCCTAATCTTGGAAAATCTGGAGTTGGAACAGTCACACCAGGATGGCTAAAAGTTAACCACCTCTTGTTCCATGCATGCTAATTTTCACTTATCAGATCACTCCTCAGTGGAAGAGTGAAAGCCTAAAGGCTTGACTTTTTTCTTCTTCTTTTTTACTGATTTTAACTTGTTGATCTCTTAGCTCAGAGAAATAAAAAATATCAGAAGTATATCCCAAGCCACCTTAAGTAATCATTTTACTTTGAATTAACAGAAATTAAGATTTGCAGTTTTCCTGAGTGGCTGGTTGCCATTGAAGAGACAGAGCAATGGATTAAAATCTCTTATGTCTAAGGGCTAATAGTTACTTCTGGGAGCAAGTTTTACAGAATTGAATCGATAATCATGTGTTTTCTGTAAAAGTATCAGCATTTTCAATGCAGATGATTTACTTAATTGTTGTATTTTATTATTCAGAGGAGCGTCAAAGTAAGCATTTGACATGCACCTCCTGGAAGGAATTCTCTAATTTCATGAAGTGGTCCATTCCTGCCTTTCTCTATTTCCTGGATAATTTGATTGTCTTCTATGTCCTGTCCTATCTTCAACCTGTAAGTAAAACTGTAGCAAGAAATGCCATTGAAAAGATTAAAAGAAATGAGTCTCAAAACTAATTTTTTTTTAATTTTTTATTTTCTTGTGCTCTGTTGGTCTTTTGCCCCTACTGGCCATGCTGAAAATTTTTCAGAGTTGTCCGAATATTGAATTTCCTATGTACTTTCCAGATTTTCCCACTGTTGGGAATTTCTATGCTGACTATTGTAGGGAGTTGATCCTAGGCCCAAGTATCCAGAAGTCACCCCTCTTTGTGTGACTTGAGCCATCTTACGATCAGTCTCTAATCTCTGTTTTAATGATCAAGACCTACACTTGGACTTCTAGGACTAATTCAGAACATAATACACTTGATTTACCTCTCTTTGTTGCACATATTTAAATGTAGTTTATTCATTTTCAACTTGTATGGCTTTTCTGTTAATGTAATTTTTACATTTATTTGTTATTTATTTTTGTGAATGTATGTTTATGTCTGTTGGACTCAAACTGCCACACTCATAAAAGAAACCAACGAGGGGCCACAGATTAATACAAAATGTATTTAATTTGCTGGTGCACCAGAACCCAATTAAGAAAACTAACACATCAAGGGAGCCAATTGTTGATGTGTCAGGGACTCAACCCATTCCACACAGGGATGAGCGAGACCTCGACTGTTACAGAGACCTTTTATTTTTTATTTTTTTATTTTTTTAATTTTCATTTTTTATTGATGCTTTGTGTATTTCATACATCATTTTCCAATTCAGTTCAGACATATTTCCCTTTCCCTTCCCTTCTCCCCACCCCACCCCACCCCATCCCATCCCACATCATGCATTCTGCCATAACTGTCCTGCATCTTTCAGTTTTTTTTTCATTTTTTAACATTAAGTAATAATTTATGAGTACAAGCATCCTTCATGTAAAACCAATTTGCAAGCAGTTGTGCCCAAACCCACACCATGGGTCCCACCATCCAGCAGGGGGGCTTGTATGTTCAATCAAGTTGATCAGATGAGTGTCCAGACTATATTGCTGTAGTTGCACCATTCACCCCAATCGCAGCCCTTACATTCTACCATGCCCCCTCTTCCGCAGATTGTTCCCTAGGCTTAGAAAAGGGGCACAGGTGGATGAGAAGCAAAACAGTCTGTCAGCCCATGAAAGGTTGCAGAGACCTTTTAAAGACAAAAACCACAAACTAGAGGAATTTGGTGACATCATTCATACACAATTGCAAACACAATGCAGGCAGTGGTGACCTTTAAGCTGACTGGTTGTGTTTAGCAGCGTGAAGTCCCTTGGAGAGGAGTGGGCTTCTTAGGGGGTAGGAAGCACTCCCTCAGGTCTGGGGAAGTTCATCCTGACCTCAGGTAGCTGTGGGAACTAGGAACTCAGGGTCGGACTGTGTTCTTGTGGTTAAGGTAGTCATGGGAACCAAACCTGCTTCAACTAGAGAGTTGCTCCTGCATGGTTAACCCTTTCCTTTTGATTAACTCTTTCTGACCTGTTCCTAACACGTCTCTGTGTGTGTGTGTGTGTGTGTGTGTGTGTGTGTGTGTACCTAAAGATGACAGGACAGTTTGTGGAAGTTGGGTCTCTTCCTCTACCATGTGGAGCCGTTACTCCCTGAGCCATCTAGCTAGCCCTTTTTTTCTGTTAGTATTACCTTTTACCTACAAATTCTTTGAGAATAGGGAATTGTATCACTGCAACTAATTATAACAGTTATACTCATCTCTCACCTGTACTCAGTGTGGGCATTATTAATTACACCAACATTACAACTACCCTGAGCAAAATGAAAGCCTGACTTAAAACCTGAACCCAAAAGACTCCTGTTCTCCTAGATGTCTTTCAGAACTGTGCTGGTGGGTCAGAATATACTCACATCTTTCTTTCCAAAGGTTTCTCCAGCCTCCTTGGGGAAGTACAAAGTTTAAGATGGGCTCCGCCCTTAACTCTGCAGGCCTTTCAGCCTTTTCATCCCTAGAATCTCATTCATCTAAGGTCGTGAGTTCTAACCTCCACTGTTTTCACTGGGTGCCTGTACTGCTTCTAGAACTTTGTTGATATGTTAATTCTTAAGCATACCCACGTTCATTCATTCATTTTCTTTTTTGTGTAGAGTACAAAATTGAGGTTGCCTGGGAGTTACCCTGTCTTACGACCCAAGACCATGGGTTTGCTGGGGTTAAATAAAAGTCATTACTCTTGCCTCTTGCCGTGCATGGAGCACACCTTTAATCCCAGCACTCAGGAGGCAGAAGCAGGTGGATCTCTGTGAGTTCAAGGCCAGCCTGGTCTACATAGGGAGCTCCAGGCCAGCTGGGACTGGGACTAAAGGGTAGACCATGTCTCAAAAGACAAATAAATAAATAAATAAATGAATAAATAAATAAATGGTTAGTCTAAGGCTGGGTGGTGGCACTGGCCTCCTTTTAATCCCAGCCCTCAGGAGGCAAAACTGGCAGAGGTCTGTGAAGTCTAGGCCAGCCTGGTTACATAGTGAGTTCCAGGCCAGCTGTTACTACAGCGAGACCCTGTCTCAAAAAGACAAGAAAAAAAAAATATTAGTCCATATTATCATGTCCATTAATAAAAGACATTCCTACATTCAGTTTGGGTCATGTCTATCTCCCTACTTCCTCAACCCACCACCAATAATTCATTCATCCCTACATTCAGTTTGGATCATGTCTATCTCCCTACTTCCTCAACCCACCACCAATAATTTTTAAAATGAAGGTTTCTCTTGCATATGTTGTGTTTTGTGATTAAAAAAAAAAAAGTCACACATTTTAATTATAAATAACTACAAATAGGATTTTTGTCATTTCAAAATTCTGTTTCTAGAAGAGCAAAGATGCTTAAATATCTATCCAGATTTTCTAACCATTTATAAATAGTCCTGACATTTTCTCTGTAACCCATAGAAGCAGTATCAGGCATCCATAAAGGGGCTAAGATAAATAATTTATAAAGGTCTATATGTACTTGAATAGCTGTGAAAGTATGTTTTGTGAGCCTGCTAGCAGCTGTTTCTGACCTAAATCTTTTGAATTTGTATTTCTCTATGTACAAATAAAGCCATTGCCCGAACTTAAACACGTATTTTCAAAGTCTGGACAATAATTTGATCATACCTGTATAGATTTAACAAGCAATAAAAATGGAATTTAATCCCCTAGTGAAATAGCTGCCCTAGTAACCTCTCTGCTTTTTGGCTAAAAGGCTTTTTGTGTCAGGTGAAGTACCAAGCTGGGAGGTTTCTGAGGTCAGTGCTTTGTTTGCATTGTAATTCTATCTTCTCTCTCTTTCTAGGCCATGGCTGTTATCTTCTCAAATTTCAGCATTATAACAACAGCGCTTCTATTCAGGATAGTGCTGAGGTAAGTACTTTGCTGTGGAGCCATGTATCAAACTTTACAGTATCCACTTGGTTTCAGATGATTCACCCAGAGCACTGGGTCCTCAGTCTCTAGACCAGGATTTGTTTCCTAATTAGCCTCTGTATTGGGCACTTTGTGTAACCCCTGTGAAAAGCAGCTCTAGTAGTAGCCTCTTTAAATCCTTTGCTGTCATGTATATAAAATATTTTAAACATTTCAGAAATAAGATAGCTGATTCCTTTTTGTTGGCATTTTAACTTATAGGGCTGTTTGTTTGTTTTGGAATAGCCTTGATTTCCACATATGCCTCCTGCTTCAACCTCCTGAGTGCTGGGATTCCTAGCCATGCCTAACTAGTGTATAGTTTTTCAACAAAAAAAAAATTACTGAACTTTGTGTATGAATAATTTCTGTATACTAATAGTAAACTAGGAAGTGTCAGATTCTTTATGAAACCACTTAAGGTGAACAGTGATTTAACCCCTACTTGGTAGATGGTTTGTATGAGGAATATTAATTGAAATTAGTGTGGATAATGGACTAAAATCTTTTTTACATTTAGTTTGTGTGTGCATGTGTGTGTATATGTGTTGTGTGTGTGTATGCTGGGGGATCTGAACCTGGATCCTCTGCAATATCCAATGCTGTTAACCACAACTGGCCTAGAACTCACTATGTAGACCAGGCTGGCCTTGAACTCATGGAGATCGGCCTGCTTCTGCCTCCCAAGTGCTGGAATTAAAGGTATGTACCAACCACTATGCCCAGTTCATGGGAACAGAACTCTTTAATTGGTAACTAGCACCACAGTTTATAAGTAAAATGAAGGACAGAATGAATAAAACAAATGTCAAAAAAAATAAAAAACAGATTTCAGCAGGGCCATCCTAGCACTTGGGAGGCAGAGGTGGGTGGATCTCTTGAGTTGTTTCTTTTTTTTTTTCAGGGTTGGGGAGTGGGGAGACTGTGTTACTTCACTTAGCATAATGGCTTCAAGTTCTATCCATTTACTTGCAAATCTCATGCTGCCATCTTTCTTTACCACTGCATAGAACTCTATTGTGTAAATGTACCACATTTTTGTTATCCAGTCATCAGTTGAGGGGCATTTGGGTTGGTTCCAGCTCTTTGCTATTGTGAAACAAGCTGCAGTAAACATAGATGTGCATGTATCTTTGTAGTAGGATGAGTCTTGTGGGTATGTACCCAGAGGTGGTATGGCTGGGTCAGGTGGTAGGCTCATCTTGAGTCTTTTTAAGGGTTCTCCACACTGGTTCCATAGTGGTTGTACAAGTTTACATTCCTACTAGCAGTGGATGAGTGTTCCCCTTTCCCTACAACCTCTCCAGCATTCAGTGTCTCTTGTTTTCTTTATCTTGGCCAGTCTTATTGGAGTGAGATGATATCTTAGAGTGGTTTTAATTTGCATTTCCTTAATTATTAACGATGTTGAACACTTTTTAAGATGTTTCTCAGCCATCTTTACTTCCTTATTAGTGAAGTCTCTGTTCATATCTTTACTCCATCTTTTGAGTGAGTCATTTGTTTTCTTACTCTTTGTTTTTTGAGTAGTTTATATATTCTGGATGTTAATGCTCTGCCAGATGTATCACTGGTGAAGGTTTCCTCCCATTCTGTGGGTTTTCTCTTCACTTCCTTGATTGTTTCTTTAGCTGTACAAAAGCTTTTGAGTTTGATGAGGTCCCATTTGTCAATTGTTGACCTTATTTCCTGTTCAGCTGCTGTCTGATTTAGAAAGTCTTTTCCCACACCTATGTCTTGTAGGCTGTTGGCAACTTTTTCTTCTATCACCTCCAGGGTTTTGGGTTTCATGTTGAGATCTTTGTTGCATTTGGAGTTCATTTTTGTACAGGGTGAGTAGGGGTTTAATTTTGTTCTTCTACAAAGGTTGATCCAGTTTTGCCAACACTATTTGCTGAAGATGCTATCCTTCCTCCACTGAGCTTTTTTTGCCCCTTTGAGATAGGGTCTCCCTGTAACCCCAGCTGACCTGGAACTCACTATGTAGATTAGGCTAGCCTTGAACTCACATAGATCCACCTGCCTCTGCCTCCTGAGTGCTGAGATTGAAGGCACCAGCTTTAAGCATTTAACTTTTTTTTTTTCCTTTCTCTGGACTGTTTGTGGTACATCTCTTTTTCTTAAATTAATTAATTTATTTTTTAATAATAGGTAATAAGTAATGAATACAAGCATCCTTGATGTAAAACCAATTTGCGAGCAGCTATGCCCAAACTTATACAGCCCGAGGCCGCCATTGTCCAGCTGGAGGGGCTTGTATGTACTATTATGTTGATCAAATAAGAGTCCAGTCTGTATGGCTGTGGTATCACAATTCACCACAATTCACCTTACATTCTACCACGCCTCCTCTTCCGCAGATTGTTCCCTAGGCTTTATAAAAGGAGCACAAGTGGGCGAGAAGCAAAACAGTCTACTTTCTCTGGAGATGTCCTTTTGGACTCTGATCAGTTCAGGCTGTCCTTTCCTGGGTTGGCAGTTTATCCAGGAATAATCTTTTATTCCTACTGATGAATCACAAGCAATTAGATATACAGGTACTTAAACAGTACTAATTATTATGGTAGGTTACGTTAGTATAGACGCGGATGTTTGGATGGTATGCTAATCCATGGACTGTAGCTTGTCTGTAAAAGCCGACAGGGCCTTACTGTGGCTTATAACATCTCCTAACCACTAGAGGACTTAAGCTTGTGGCATCAGCCGTGAATTATTCCTCCAAGGAGAGAGCCAATAGCCAATTCGATTTGGGATATACAGACATTTGGCTGCCACTGCTGCATAGTATTTCCAGGCAGGTGAGGTGTAGCTGATGCTGATAGAGGAGTCTTGCTTGACTCAAGGAGACCAGTATTTGCTTTATTGATTTAGTGGCCTTTGGTAACACTCTCTGGCATTCCAGAAGCCAACTGTACACTTGCAAGTGTGGTCTCAATATATCTTTCCCAAAGCATTTAACTTTTTTTTCTCTTCAGTCACTGAAATCTGAAGCATTTAACTTTTGTAAATAATTCATTGTATAAACAAATCCAAATTATTTATGCTACAGATTTTAAATGTTTTAAGTTTTTTGGTTTGTTTGGTTGATTTTGAGATTGATCTCACTCTGTAGCCTTGGCTGACCTAGAATTCACTTTGTAGACGAAGGTTTACTTCAAAATCACGTAGATCTGCCACCCACTGGCTCCCAAGTACTAGAATTACATGCATGAGCCACCCAGCTTGTAAGTATAAGTACTTGTACTTACAAGTATAAAAATATTTTTAAAATATTTTTTTTCGGTTCTTAGCTTCAGCCTTTAATGGCTGCACTGTGATGCTTGTACTCATAAATTATAACTTATTGTTACAAAAATGAAAAAAAAAAAACAGAGAAAGATGCAGGAAAGTTATGGTAGAATGCATGATCTAGGATGAGCTGGGGTGGGGTGGGGGGAAGGGAAAGGGATATATGCCTGAACTGAATTGGAAAATGATGTATGAAATACACAAAGCATCAATAAAAAATGAAAATTAAAAAAAAATCCAAAAATAAATAAGTGAATAAATAAAGCTAGAAGTGAGAGTTAAAAAAAAAANATATATATATATATATATATATATATATATATGTTCTGGTTCTTTTTGGTGTTTCTTGTATGCTCCTCCTTTTGATTTGGACTTGCTCTTTCTTTTGGTTATCTGGGCTATGGGTCTGTCTTTTTATCTTTACAAAAAACCAGCTCTTAGATTTATTGATTCTTTGGATTGTTTTATTTCTAGTTCCTTAATTTCTACTCTGATTTTTATTATTTCTTCCTGTTTTCTGGGTTTGAGTTTGGTTTGTTCTTGCTTTTCTGGATTCTTGAGTTGTACCATTAAGTCATTTATTTATGCTCCTTCTGATTTTTTAACTTGGGTATAAACTTACCTCTTTGGACTACTATTAATGTATCATACAGGTTTTATTTGTTGTATTTTCATTTTCTTAGAGTTCCAGGAATACTTTTCTTTCATTCTTGATTTCATCCTTGGTTCATTCTTCATTTAGGAGTGTGTTGTTTAATCTCTATGAATTTATATATTTACTAGATCTTCCTTTACTGTGGAATTTTATGTTTTATTGCATTGGTCCAATAGAAGACATAGAATAATTTCAATTATTTTTGATTTTTGAGAGTTTTTTGTGCCCTGGAATGTGGTCTATTTTAGAGAAAATTCCATGGGGTACTGAGTAGAATGTGTATTCTTTAGTGCTTGGGTAGAATGTCTTTTATGTTCATTTGATGTGTGATAACATTTAACTCAGGTGCTTTTCTGTTTATTCTTTGTCAGATGAGAAGGTGGTGTATTGAAGTCACCTATAACTACTGACTTGGTGTTAATCTGTGTCTTGAAGTCTATTACTACTTTTTTTCTCTTTTTTTGGTATTTTCGAGACAGGGTCTCCCTATAGCCCCAGCTGTCCTGGAACTCACTCTGTAGACCAAGGCTGGCCTTGAACTCACAAAGATCCGCCTGCCTCTGCCTCCCAAGTGCTAGGATTAAAGGTGTGCGCCACCACGCCCGGCCAAGCTGTTTATTTTTAAATTCATGAAAAACATGATTTAGAAATGGATAGAAAAAAACAAAAATAGATCTGTGATAAAATAAATGTTAGCAGTAAAAGTAAGCAGTGGATATGTAGCTGTTTATTGTAAAATTCTTCCAACATTATATATTTTATAATTTTTTGCTACAGTATTCTTACTCTTTGAGAATTTTGTAACAATGTATTTTGATCATATTCGCCCCTCATTTTCCCCTTAATTTCGCCCAGATTAACCTGCTGAGTCCAGTTTGTGTTGTCCTTGTGCTTCTGGGTGTGGGGCTGACACTGAAGCATTGTTGAGATACTAGGGCCCATACCCCTTAAAGAAAACTCACTCTCTCTCCCCCCAGAAGCTGTCAGTTGTCAGTAGCTATACAGTTTGGGGTGGAGCTTCTGAAGTTCCCTGTTGGAATGTTGACTGGCCTGATCTTGTGCATGTCTCCTGCAGACAACAGTTGCCTGTCATATCTTGGAGACACTGTTTCACTCAGGTCCTTTCTGACCTGTAGCTCTTAAAATTCCTGTTCTGTCATCTTCATGGTCTTTAGGCTTTTAGAGGACAGTGATATCGATGCCCCAATTGTACCTAAGCACTCCACTGACACTCTTTATATGTGTTGGTTAGGTTTATTTATTTATTTATTTATTTATTTATTTATTTATTTATTTTTATCTTTTCGAGACAGGGTCTCCCTGTAGCCCCAGCTTTCCTGGAACTTGCTCTGTAGATCAGGCTGGCCTTGAACTCACAAAGATCCATCTGCCTCTGCCTCCCGAGTGCCAGGATTATAAGCATGGGCCACTGTACCTGGCTCATTTTAACCATTTTTTAAGTCTACTGATCAGTTAGGTATATTGTACACTGTACAGCTGATCTTGTTTCTCATGTCACAGATTTGGAGCTCTAAGTTGATTAAACAACCTTCCTTTCCCTCTTTTCCCCAGCCCTGATAACCACTGTTCTGTTTCTAGTTCTATGAATTTGGCTACTTTGGTGACCTTTCATAGTCCCTCTGTTCTAGCTTCTGGATACATTTCCTTCCGTTTTAAAGCTACATAGTACTCTTTATCTGCATATACTCGTGTGATTACATTTTAAGATCAATACCACTATGTTTGATCTGTTTGTCATTGGTGGTGCATGTTGTGTTCCTTTTTTGATATTATTCCTTGTGAATCATACAATGGTCTCTTTTTCCATGGCGATTAATTTTGACTTGGAAGTAGCCACTTGAGTTGTAGCACATTCATAATTTGTTTGCTATAATTCATTTCTTACTTAGAATATCATACTTTTCTGCCATTGTTGGACTACCCAGGCTGTATCGTGGAGACCAGTACAGGTAGGTCAAGAAAGGACATGGTGGACCTCATTTGGTGACCATGGGAAGGGAAAACCCCAGTGTGGAACACAAGGGCAGAACTGATGGTGGTTTGGGCTTGCCAAGGAGGAGACTTCAAATATGACATCTTTCAGCCTAATAAAGAAAAACAAAAAATAAAAGAATATCAAGCTTTTGCTTTATACTTGATTCTAACTGTGCTGGATAGCTTTGGTGTCAACTTGACACACCTGGGTTGAGGGAGCCTTGGTTGGAGAATTGGCTCCATTGGATTGGCCTGTGGCCACATCTGTGGTGTATTGTCTTGATTGTTGAGCAGTGACAGTATAAAAAGGCAGGCTGGGCATGAGCCAGAGAGCAAGCCATTAGAGAGCAAGCCAGTAACCAGCACTCCTCCATGGCCTGTGCTTCAGCCCCTGCCTCCAGGTTCCTGCCCTGAGTTCCTACCTTGGGCTCCCTATATGATGAACTGTGACCCAGGAGATGTAAGCTGAATAAACCCTTTCCTCCCCAAGTTGGTGTCGGTCAGAGTGTTTTGTCACAGCAATGGAAGACAAACTGGGACA
>VZQC01009807.1:418858-434691 GCA_009823505.1 Rhizomys pruinosus
TGATCAACATGCCTGTGCATACAAGCTTCTCCAACTGGACTATGGGAATCTTGGGTTGTTCAAAATTTGGACATAGATAATGCACCAATTACTTAATTGTATGACATACTGAGTAACATCAATGTTATCTGCAAACAACTGTGTCATTGTATTGTAGAATCCCTTAAAAAAAAAAATAAAATAAAAATTAAAAAAAAAAACTTATGTTTACTTCTAGAATTAAATACTCATTTAATATTTGCAGATTTCTAAGCAAAACTACAGGAGGGAAGTAGAGAATACTGTGTGTACATGTGTAAATCAAAATTATTTGACTTGAAATATATAAAGATGCACCTATTCATTTTGATAGTGAGTTTGGCCCTTTGAGTTCATTTGGGCTTTACTGATTCAAGTTTTTTGAGTCTTATGCAGAGCGATAAGTATATATCATCCATGATTTATGGTTTCAGTTGCCATTTAAGTGCATCATATCTTTGAACACACTGTTTAAAAAGAACCCATCTAGAATTTTATTATTCTTAGTCTCTTTATAGCTAACCTATGTATAATTTATAGGCAGTGTTTTGGTTTCTGAGTGATATGCTTTTAGCCAGTCTTTCCAAAGCCTTCAATTTAGTTTTTTTCAAACATCATTTTTGGGAACAGTGAGATGGCTCAAGTACATAAAGGCCCTTGCTGCAAAGCCTGATGACCTGAGTTCAATTCTTAGGACCCACATGGCAGAGGGAACCAATTCCCAAAAGTTGTCCTCTGACCACACAAACACACACACACAAAAGCCAAAAATTAAATACATAAATAAATAAATAAATGTAATAAAAATGATTTAAAGTAAAACAAAGAATATTGTCTTTACATAATTTATCACCCATGTAAGTGTTAAAGTATATAAGACAACAGTGAAGTCACCTGGTAAAAATAGATCTGAAACATCGGTTTTTATAGGAGCAGAATCCCTCAGCTGTCAAGCCATAAGTGTTCCTCTGAGTGAGCATCAGTCACTATTATACTGGAACAGTGGAGGGATCCACTGAGTGAACTTCTGTTGAGGTGCACCAGCTGAACTGAACAGCCTCACCATGTGCATACAGGTCGTCCCTTACAAATGCACAGGCTGACTTTCCACAGTACTCTATGAAGCTTCCTATGCTTCTGAAAATAGCCTGTGTTTAGCCAGGTCCTCTATAATTTTTTTTTTTTAATTTCTGTATGTGTATGAATGTACTGTCTGCATGCAAGTCTGTGCACCCGTGTCGTGCAATGCCGCGGAGGTCAGAAGAGGGTCTCGGATTCCCCTGGAACTGGAGTTCTCCTGGAATTGGAGTTTCAGACGGTTCTCGGCCGCCATGTGGGTGCTGGGGATCGAACCCGGGTCCTCTGTAAGAGCGGTCGGCGCTCTTAACCACTAGGCCATCTCTCCAGCCCCGTCCTCTGTAATTTTTACTTTCCCTAGAGCATTACCTTGAATGAAGAATTATTTTTAATAACTAGCTTATTTAAGGGCTTATTTTCTTAGATTCTTCTTTTTTGCATGTTATCCATTTTTCATATACAGTGATTTGTCATATAATTATTTTTATAAACTAGATACCGTTTTTCAGCTCTTCTTTCTTTCCAGTCCATTTACTTTCTACTGCTTCATATGTACCTTCAGAAATTTAAATAGCTATTAATGGTTTTTAACCTCATATCATAGTGCTATGGCTAACCCCACCTCTAGGATCTAAAACTAGTTATTTGGAAGCTTGATAATACAGTAATGCTGCTTTCTTAACCAGAATGTGCATTCAGGAATTTCAAAGAATGAAGCTGTAGAATTACTGAAGAAACAGACAATTTTTTGCATATGCCCTATTTAGACTTATTCTTAAAAGTTGTCATTATCAGCCGGGCGTGGTGGTACACACCTTTAATCCTAGCACTCGGGAGGCAGAGGCAGAGGCAGGTGGATCTTTGTGAGTTCAAGGCCAGCCTGGTCTACAGAGCAAGTTCCAGTACACCTGGGGCTACAGGGAGACCCTGTCTTGAAAAGACCGAAAAAAAAAAAGTCATTATCTAGGAGGAAGAGCAGGGTACACAAAACCCTAACTCAGATCCCTTTCTCATTCTTTCATAAACATATGAGTCGGGAAGTCATCTAACTCCCAACACAGCTTTCCTCATTATGAGCAGGAATTGCCTGCACTGTTGCTATTGTGGCTGCTTCAGTATGTGTCTGATAGAATTATCTACCTTCTGGTTCTCACTTTACACTTCTGCCTTCTTCACCTGACTCCCTGATCTTGAAATATTAAGATTTTTGTTCTCAGAGGCCTTGCAGGCTATCCCAGCCTGAAACATCCTCTCGTAGTTGTATTTGCACAGATTCTTCCCTCGGCCTGCTTTACTTATAGATTGAAATGCCCCTTCCTTGGGGCACTTCCATTTGTTTGGTATCACAATTTCTAGCCCCCTGGCTCTCTTAGCTATAATGTGAGTTCCCTCAGAAGGGAAGTCAAGTCTTTATCAGCCTAGTTTCCTTGGCACATAGTAGCTGCTGAACTGAGCGAATCAGCAAAAGAAAATAGCAACACACATCCTCTGTGTTTCATGAATTTTTTATTAGGCAAAGCAAATAAATAAATAGAGCATTGTTAGGATTTTATAAACAAATGCTATACAAAATAGTTTTTTTTTTCTTTTTCTTATCAGCCAATAGTTTGCTATGTGATGGTTTATGACTAGGCCCTTTACCCAGGAAGTAACACCCCCAAATATTTGAGGGTCTTGAACACTTTTGACAAAGATCTGGTCTCCTTTAATCAGAGAAATTTACTTACATAGATTCCTGAAACTTATTCATAATGTTCGTTCTGATCAGTATAAGTTATAGCTATATAACAGTGGATCTCACCTATCATTTATACTGATCACAATAAAAAGATTATGCCCCAGGTCCAAGATAGCTCTGAAATAGAGAGGAGGTTTTTGCTTACACCTGCAAATTAAAAGGTAGTGGGAAAGGGAGAAGCAAAAAATGGCCTTATGGAACAGTGATAAAACGGAATGGAGGAGTTCATTTTGAGGCAGCAGGTTTCCATAGAACTGGAACTAGAAACTAGTTTATCAACCAACTCTTTAACTTGCTGAATTTATTTATTTATTTATTCATTTATTCATTTACTCATTGTCTTTAGGACAGGGTCTCTGTGTAGCATCAGCTAGCCTGAAACTCACTATGGAGAGTAAACCAGGCTGGCCTTGAACTCACAGAGATCCTGCCTCTGTCTCCTCAGTGGTGGGGCTAAAGGCATGCCACCACACCCGGCAAATAGAAACAGTTAATGAAGAAAATAAGAAACAGTGGTAAAATTTTGTTTTCTCCATATTTTGACAGGCGGCGTCTAAACTGGATACAGTGGGCATCCCTCCTGATTTTGTTCTTGTCTATCGTGGCCCTAACTGCCAGTACTAAAACTTCACAGCATGATCTGGCAAGACATGGATTTCATCATGATGCCTTCTTCAGCCCATCCAATTCTTGCCTTAATTTCAGAAATGGATGTTCCAGAAGAGACAACTGTACAGCAAAGGAGTGGACTTTCACTGAAGCTAAGTGGAACACCACAGCCAGAGTTTTCAGTCACATCCGCCTGGGCTTGGGCCATGTTCTTATCATAGTACAGTGTTTTATTTCTTCAATGGCCAATATCTATAATGAAAAGATACTGAAGGAAGAGAACCAGCTCACCGAAAGCATCTTCATACAGAACAGCAAACTTTATCTCTTTGGCATTGTTTTTAATGGGCTGACCCTAGGCCTTCAGAGCAGTAACCGTGATCAGATTCAGAACTGTGGCTTTTTTTATGGCCACAATGGGTTTTCAGTAGCCCTTATTTTTGTAACTGCATTCCAGGGCCTTTCAGTGGCTTTTATTCTGAAGTTTCTAGATAACATGTTCCATGTTTTGATGGCCCAGGTCACAACTGTCATTATCACTACAGTGTCCGTCCTAGTCTTTGACTTCAGGCCCTCCCTCGACTTTTTCCTGGAAGCCCCATCAGTCCTTCTCTCCATATTCATTTACAATGCCAGCAAGCCTCAAAATCTGGAATGTGCACCTCGGCAGGAAAGAATCCGAGATCTGAGCGGCAGCCTTTGGGAACGTTCCAGTGGGGTAAGGTTGTGGAAATACAGTTTTTGTGTATTCTTAATTTGGTTTTTTTTTGAGACAGGGTCTCCCTATAGCCCCAGCTGACCTAGAACTCACTCTGTAGACCAGGCTGGCCTTGAGCTCACAGAGATCCTCCTGCCTCTACCTCCCGAGTGCTAAGATAAAAGGCATGGGCCACCAGGCCAGGCTTAAAGACGGTTCTTAGCCGCCACGTGGGTGGTGGGAATCGAACCCACCCAGGTCCTCTGCAAGAGCAGTTGGTGCTCTTAACTGCTGAGCCATCTCTCCAGCCCCAAAGTATTCTTAAATTTAAAGTATGGATATTTAAGAAAAAGCAAACAAAGAACAGCATCAGTTTATTAGAAAAGTGTATTAGCTCTAGAGCTTGTGGAAATCATTCTTGGGCATCTGATATGTGCAGGGACTATAAACCACAATGTCTCAATGATTTTGCATATTAATTGTACTACAGAATATAGAGTCAAAGTCCTAAAAGATACCTCATCTCGGTCTCAACCATCTCCTCCTATTTTTATGGATAAGAGAGTGAGCTAGATGATTTATAGGCAGTAGGTGAACCTATGAGGTCTGCTTCCTGGTTCCTTGTTTTATACACTTCACAGTTTGTTAGAAAGTATGCCTTCCTCATTAAAAAAAAAAAAAAGTTGTTCATTTTTAATTTATTTTTATTTTGGTATATATGAGTGTGTTACTTGCATGTGTATAAATGCTCCCTTGTCTTGTAGTGTTCATGGAGGTCAGAAGAAAGTGTTGGATCCCCTGGAACTGGAGTTACAGATGGTTGTTATCCTCCATGTGGGTGCTGGGAATCGAGCCCAGGTCCTCTGCAAGAGCAGCCAGTGCTCAACCACTGAGCCATCTCTCCAGTTCTCAAAGTTGATCTTTTACATTGTGAAATGGAAAGCCTGACTCTTTAATCTTGCCTGTTATTATTTATAAACCACGGTTCCCCAGAAGAGGAAGTCTCCTGTAGAAGAATATAGTCTAGGGAAAAAAAAAGTGTGCATGCAATTCTGAATGTGTGGTAATTACTTACAATTTTTTTGAAGGGTCTGAATTTCAGTTATATGTAAATTAATAACCTTTTGGAGATTCAAGTAGTTGAGTTTAAGTGACAAATGGACTGTTCTGTATAGCTTCAGATTTACAATTTTCATGAACACCAAGTTGAACTATTTTATACTGTGAACCCATTTCACTCCTTGGGATAACCTTTTGCTTACTGTTATGGCAGACCTTCTCCAGGTAGCATGTCTCTGAGGTAGCAATACAACAGGTCTTAAGATGAAAAAAAAAAATTAGACCCTTATATCCCAAAATCTCTGAGTCAGCCAAAGTGTACAGAGTTCTTTGTTTACCCTAGTTTTTAAGTAAAATAAAATCACGTTAGGTACCAAGGTTAGTTGGTATGTTTCACCATCCTTTAATCATCTCCCCTCCAAGACCAGCAGGTGGTGCCCCTGGTCTGAGTTGAGTGCACTTTACTTTTCAATTATTTCAAATGTTCCTAAAGTTAACATTCTGACAATTTAACTTGATTAGATTATGTTTACAATTTAAGGAACTGAGACTAAGAATTTAGGGAATAAAGGCTTTGATTTGTATATTTGGTACACTCTCCAACTATGTAATTGTTGAAAATGTAACCTTTCTAATTTGTTTTGATTACTTACTAAATTCATGTTTCATTTTAGGATGGAGAGGAACTGGAAAGACTTACCAAAGCCAAGAGTGATGAGTCGGATGATGACACTTCCTAATTAGTACCTGATTGGTTGGCAGCTCTCATAAAGTGTATTTTCACAATTATCTTTTCACTTTGATAAACTGAGGATGTTTGAAAGCATAATACTCTTTACATATATCTAAGCACTTCCTAAACAGCTCCATCCAAGGCTTAGAGGGTGACAGATGTCTAAAGAATGGCATAGGAATAGGAATAGAAATAGCTGAGTACGGGGCTGGAGAGATGGCCTAGCGGTTAAGAGCGCCGACCGCTCTTACAGAGGACCCGGGTTCGAGTCCCCAGCACCCACATGGCGGCCGAGAACCGTCTGAAACTCCAATTTCCAGGAGAACTCCAGTTCCAGGGATCCGACACCCTCTTCTGACCTCCGGCATTGCACGACACGGGTGCACAAACTTGCATGCAGACAGTACATTCATACACATACAAAAGTAAATAAAATTAATTTAAAAAAAAAAGAAATAGCTGAGTACTTGATGAGTCAACAAGATATATTTGCAAATTGTTCATCTTCCAAGTTCCAGAAATCATGTTAACAAATGTGCAGATAGAGAAGGTTTGCCAGATGCTGATCGTTGCCTGGTACCAGTCTGAATGCTACAGGCTTCTTTTCTTTTAATCATTATAAATACTGTCTAGGTGGTCCCTCCAGTTTTGAGGCCCTGGAAATAGTCATTTTGTTGCTTAAAGCAGTGAGACTCTAAAAATTTTGTCTGAAGAACTTAAATGTCTGTGTGTCCCATAGATTTTTGGATATCATTATCTGTGCTAAGTATTTTATTGAAGAAATTTTTCAAAATCAATTTCAGAATTTTGAAATTTTTTAAAAATATAAGGGAAATTTTAACCTTAGTAGCTATCTTTTGATTTTTCGTTTGTTTGTTTGTTTGTTTTCTGAGACAGGATCTCCCTGTAGCCCCAGCTGGCCTTGATCTCTAGGAGATCAACCTGCCTCTGCCTCCCCAGTGCTGGGATTAAAGGTATGCACCACCATTCCAGATTCTTTTGATGTTGTTTAAAATTTTATCTAGATGAAAGTTGGTCATCACAGGTCTCACTCTTATTTTGAACTACCTAAGCCAATGTGGGTTTTGTTGTTTTGTTTTTCTCAATCCTCTTCAGTTTATACATTTACAAGATCTTGATGTCATTACTTTTGAGTTATTATGTTGTACAGAATAAGAGGTTGTTTTATTTTGTGAATTATTAATTAAAGCTTGTGACTGTTAGATATCTTTATATAATATGCTGTTCCTTGCAGTCAAGACACTGGCTTTAGAACTCATTTACAAGAATCCCTTTGTAAAAATAATAAATAAATAAAATAAAAAATACTAAGTTTTAATGAAATAGAGTAGTGTTACTGTAAAAGAGGACCAGTAATCAACAAGTCAGTTTCTAGTAATACTTCATATTTACAAGTGCATGTTATTTTTCAAGGTGCTTCTGCATGCAGCCAATTGACTGTTCTAGGTAGAACAGTCACATGACTAATGTTTTTTAAAAAATAGAGTGATTTTTTCCCCCCATACAGCTGGATGGTGATAGAAACAAGCTTTAAGCCTGTGTGTTTATAAACTCTATTGTAAATGTGAATGATAAGATATCATGAGCATACACATTCCTTCTTCCTTTTCATGTGTTTATATATAAGATAATACTATTGTTATAACCCATTTATCTATCCAGAATAATACAACTGGCAATAATTCATAAAAAATTTTAATTAAAATAATTATTAAACTTATGTCTTGTGTTTGACTCCATCTTGTGAGGTAAAATGTGGTCCGCTTTTAATTTCCAAAAATGGAGTTAAGGCAAAAACCCAAACAACTTGGTGACAATAGACCCCTCTCCCCACAAAGACTCTGAAGAACTGCCCTCACTTGGTGTTTTAGTATGTATGTATGTATGTACGTGTGTGTATATATAATATATATATATATATTATATATATATATATAGATATATATAGATATAGATATATATATATATATATATTGAAGCAATACAAGTTAGAACAACAACAAAACTGGAAAAAAAATACTCTGGAAAGATTCAGAAAAAGATGCAAGACATACATGGCAGAGTGCCATGTATACTGCTAGCAATATCAGCCGGTCTGTTATCTTGGCAGAGACACGATGGTACTTGAAGTAACTAAAACACAGAGTGCAGGGACTCAGGTGTGCTTAGTCTTGCAGAGCCTTGCCAACACATGTTGCTAACAATCTCTTGATTGGCATTCAGTTTCTCACCAACAACATTCAAGATATCCTGGTTAGCTTTCTATTGCTGTGATACAACACTTTGACCAAAACCAATTTGAGAAGGAAATTGTGTTTATTTGCCTTATACATCTGATCACAGGTTATCACTGATGGAGGCTAAGGCAGGAATTCAAGGCAGGAGCTTAGAGCCAGAAGCTGAAGCAGAGACCAGGGAAGAAGGCTGCTTCTTGCTGGCTCCCCTCAGTGCTTTCTTATGCAACTCAGAGCCACCTACTTGTCAGGGGGTGGCACCTCTCACAGTGGGCTGGGCCCTCCCATTTTACTCAACAATGAAGGAAATACCTCATAGACATGCCCACAGGCCAGTCCTATAGAGGAAATTCCCCAGTTGAGGCTCCATCTGTTAATTAAAGGCATATATAAATCAGTTAAGCTGCACTGTTATAAGCCCTTCATTTAAAGTCAAGGGATATAATACAGCAAGCAAAAGAGAACATAGACATTGTTCAAGAGGCCCACATAAGCTTTCCAAGGTCCTTATGTGGGTACACAGATCACACTTTCTTCACTACCTCAAACTTGAATCATCAAGATCTGTATGTACTGACGTTGAAGCTCAAAGTGAAAATTCTAGGTAAAATTTAATTTTTAACTTTATCACAAAATCAATCTCTCTCTCTCTCTCTCTCTCTCTCTCTCTCTCTCTCTTGCTCTCGCTCTCTCTCTCCCCCTTCCTCCCACCTTCCCTTTCTCTTTCTCTCCTTCTCTCTGTGTGTATATCTATGTATGTATGAATATGTGTCTCAGAGGATAGCTAGTGGAAGTCAGTTGTCTCCTGCCATATGAATCCTGGGGCTGAAACATCAGGCTTGGCAACAAGCATTCTTACGTCTTGCCAGTTCCTAAGCAGAATTTTAAATACTTTGGCCATCTAATCAGGTAGGCTTACTTCATCTGTTATGTCAATTAGAAACCATCTGACCCTGGGTAATTTTAGACTTTAAACAGCACATCATAAATCCTACTGTTTTTATCATAGCCAAAAGTCAAAACAAAATATTCAGATATCCCCAGGGATACAGAGCTTTTTCAGTCTAGCTGTAAAGCAATCTTCCATATACCTCCTTTCTGCTTAAACTGGGTGGGTCAGAGACTAAAACAATGTGGGTACATAGCTTTGTCTCCTTGTGGGACAGCAATCCTGGACTCAGATATATCTTGAGCATATACTGGCTACCAGTCTGCTTAGCACACTAGGCAGAGCAAAAGATGCAAGTCCACGCCCTGTTTTCTGCTGGCAGGTGCTCAGAAGTCACTAGTTAGCTTACTTGTCAGTATGCCCCTTTTCTGAATGCGCCCCAGGAGCTGGGGTGACTGCATGAAGGTGTGGAAGTCTAAGATTGGCCACTGGAGGGAGGTGATGTCACATGATGTAGAGGCTGCACTACCCCAGACCTATTTAAGCTATTGGCTGTGTAGAAATAGATTTCACAGATTTGCACCACCTGACATGATCCCCAGCTGTTACTGTGCGCATGCTTGGTTGTGGGGCCATCAGCCCCACCACTGTGTCTTTCTATGGGCTCATCAGTCTCACAGATGCGTGTTTGGTCACAGGGCCATCAGCCCCACAGACATGCCCTCATCAGCCTGTCCAATCATGAGGTCAGCAGCCCCACATCTCTTGTCTTTGGCCTCAGCCACAGGTAATCCATATCTCTTGGACAATGGATTTTAAGTACGTTAATTGTATTTCTAACGGCCTGATTTCTCCAAGTTGAGGATGATGAACAGGCACACATTACTCAAAATCTGTGATTAAGGCTATGCCCAGTTTCGTCCTTGATAAAATGTTCTTTAATGTATCTACTACTCTTCATCTATTTTAGTACTACTACTACTACTACTACCATCTTTCATGGACACTCAGAAAAGTTCTTAAAGCTGATTGAGACAGGACAATCACAGCATCTGTGCCCACACTGTAAGGATGCAAAGGCCATTGACTATGGTGATGGGGGACCCAATAGGAGACACTTGCTAGATCCAGGGGAGCTTGAAAGGAAAGCAGAGTAGTCATCCAGATGACCACAGAACCATCATTCCTTCTCACTTCTCATTGTCCCCTCCCCTACCTCCTTTCACTCTGCTAAGCATACTGCTATTATTAGATCTTTGAGACTGTTCTCCAATTGTCTGAGTTTATGTGGAAGGAAAAGTCTTTTCCAAGTTTGTATTTCTGGATTCTAACAGAGTACATAGACAATGGTATAAATTATTTGAACCATTATTTAACCCAAGTCTAACCTTCAAGTTACTATCCTATTAATAACTGGAATGCAAAGTCATTCTTGCATAGGCCTTGGCATCTAGCTCTTACTTACCTAGGTCTCCTCAAATTTAGGTATATTTCTAGAAGAGGGCGCACTCTTGTTCTCATTTGCCTTTTTGAAGATAGTGAATGACAAGAAGCAAGCCAAAGAGCTCTGAAGTAACCAGGAAAAACTATACCACATTTGGTAGCTATGGTAGGAGTTAACTCCACATAAGCAGTTAAAGTATAACTGGATCACATAACCTGGAAACCAAGAGCATGGTTTAATTAATGGCTGGCAGACCCAGTAAAGCTCAAAATATAATGATTAGGCAAACAATGTATGATCATGTCACAGGGAGAAATGCACAGATTATATGAGCTTTTATTGGATCAGCTCACAATATGCCCAGAAATTAACAAATTATCAATAGGAATTACCTTGGTCCCAGTAGAGTTCTGCCATTGGTCCTGTAAAAAGCCTCTATACAGGTAGCTAAACTGAGATAAGAAAACCAGAACTCTTAAATAAAAACTACAAGAACATTAACTTCAAAAACAGCTGCATGCAAAAGGGCCATTTCAGCCCTATCATGTTCGCCTATAGATGCACTGACTGCTAGAGATACCCATTCATAGCCCATGGTCACACAATTTAAAATTTTAGTCTGCCAATGACAGAATGGGTCTGGAATGATGCTGAATATCTTATAAATGTGAGAACTTGTGACTAGGCTCAGGCTTTGGAGATTACTCCCCTGAGTGCATGCTGCCATGAACGAAGCTTCAGATTCCCCACTCTGCCTCTGGTACTTGTTTTGGTTATGTTAAATTCCCAGAACACAACAGTTTTCCATCTCTTGGGACCCATCCCACTCACAGGAATCTTCCTCTGTTTTCCTTAATAAACCTACTTTCAGCTAGACAGGTATACAGCATGGCGGCCAGGTGAGCCAAAACCTGCCTGGAGGCCCCTCGCTCCCAGTGGTATGGGACCACCCAGAAAGCCCCCACCTGGGGTACCAGCATGCAAAGTGGCATGGGCAAAGCTAGACAGGCAGGCAGCTAGACCACAGGGTACCAGCCAAGGGAGAAGCCCTCCCCCGAACCCTGCTCTAGCTGGTGGTACCGTGGTGCAGAAGATCGAGTGGGCTCAGTCTTAGTGATTCTAGGCTGCACAGCCAATAGTAGAGGACCTGGCTGGCAGGAAGCAGAGTTAGTGGCCAACCAGTCTTCCATAATAACATTTGAGATTAGCACCAGAATCCAAGCAACAAAACAAACCCACATACCAAAAACACAACGAAAAACAACAGTGTGGGAAAAGCTCACAATAAATCCACGCAAAACTCTCTCCTATAGAAGATCCCTACAACGAGACCTCCCTGGAAGGAAACTAAGACACAGACCTTAAAAGAACAATAATAGACATCATCAAAGAAATCCAAGAATATAAAGAACAAATATGAGAAGGGGAGAGAATGAAAAACTCAGAAAAGAACTAGAAGGAGAGAATGATAAACCCCAGAAAGAAATAGATGGAGAGAATGACAAACTCCAGAAGGAAGTGGAAACACTGAAAAGATCCCCTGAAAAAAGAAACTGACCATTGAAGCAAGGAGCTACAAGAAGAGAATGACAAGCTACAAAAGAAAGTGGAAATACTAAAGAAATTACAGGATGAAATGAAAAAGGAAATTGAACACTCAACCAATCAATATGAAAGGATGGAGGATATCCTGGAGGATAACAACAAACAAGCAGAATGCTCAAGTAAAGATTATGAAAAATTAAAAAAAAAACACAAGAGTGGAGTGAAACAACCAGGAGATGTGGGACACTATGAAAAGATCAAACCTCAACATCATAGGGACAGAGGAAGGAGAAGAATCCCAAGACAATGGTATTCATCAGATCTTCAACAGAATAATAGAAGAAAATTTCCCCAAACTGAAAAAAGCTGGCTCCAGGCCAGCTGGGACTAAAGGGAGCCCCTGTCTCAAAAAAAAATGAAAAAAAAAATTGAAAAAAGACAAACATACAAATACAAGAAGCACATAGAGCACCAAATAGACAAGACCAAAAAGAAATTCCCTGCACCATTATCGTAGTTAAAATGATAGATGCTCAAAACAAAGACAAAATGCTGAAAGCCTCAAGAGAAAAACAAGTTACATATAAGGGAAAAACCACCAGAATTACAGCTGACTTCTCAGTGCAAAGTATTCACAGTGGTAAATGACTTTAGATGTCAACCCAGATTACTATACCCAGCAAAAATGTCAATTATAGTTGAAGGAGCAAGAAAAATCTTTCATGACATAAATAAAATAAAAGAATACATGTAAAAAAAAAAAACACTTCAGAAAATACTTGAAGCAATTCAAAGAACAGAAGAAAGAAGCAACTATCCTCAAACAACTAAAGAGAGAAACTACCCACAGAGCACAAGACCAGCACGTGCCCTGCTGGGCGAGCAGACTTCACCCTGGTCCTGCAGAATGCCACCTTGCAAAGGAACAGGTGAGGGCTGCCTTCCTGGGACTTGGTGCACCCCTGCCCCATAGAGGCCTGGTATCGCCCAGGACACTCCAACCTCCATGCCCCAGCATGCTATGGGGGCAGAGCTACCTGTGTGAGTGGACTTCACCGGTGTTCTACAGAACACCAACCTGCAAAAGACCAGACTAGGGAAGTGGTGGTGCAGAGGATCTAGCTGTGCAGCCAACATTGAGGCATCAGAACCCAAAGAAACAAATGAATCCACATGCCAAAGACACACACACATACAAGAAACAACATGGGAAAAGCTCATAATAAATCCACACCGAATTCTATCAACCCTACAGAGACTCTGACAACGAGATCTCCCTGGAAGGAAACCAAGACACGGACATATTCAAAAACAATTCTGGACATATTCAAACAAACTAGAGAACTAAAGGAAGATAATGTAAAAACTCAAAAGAGTACCAAGAGGGTGATAATGATAATCATTGGAAAGAACTAAGGGGAGAGCTTGAAAACTCAAGAAGGACCTAGAGGGAGAAAATGACAAATGTGGAAAGAATGAAAGGAGAAAATGACAAACTCCAGAAGGAAGTGGAAATGCTGAAAATATCCCAGGCTGAAAAGGGAAAAAGAAAGTGACCAATGAACCAAGGACCTACAAGTTGAGAATGAGAGGCTCAAGAAGGAAGTGGAAACACTAAAGAAATCACAGGAGGAAATGAAAAAGGAAATTGGCCAGTGGACTTCACCGGTGTTCTACAGAACACCATCCTGCAAAAGACCAGCCTAGGGAAGTGGTGGTTCAGAGGATCTAGCTGTACAGCCAACTGAAAAGCTCCCAGGCTGAAAGGGAAAAAGAAATGTGCCAAGAACCAAGGACCTACAAGATGAGAATGACAGGCTCAAGAAGGAAGTGGGAACACTAGCGAAATCACAGGAGGAATGAAAAAGGAAATTGAACATTATTCAATCAACAGGAAAGAATGAAAAAAGCCTCAGAAGCAAATGGGAGAAGCAGAAAAAAGAATATCAGACTGCAGGGGGATCGGGAAGCTGGCCTAGTGGTTAAGAGCGCCGACCGCTCCTTCAGGGGACCCGGGTTCGATCCCCAGCCCCACATGGCGGCCGAGAACCGTCTGAAACTCCAATTCCAGGAGAACTCCAGTTCCAGGGAACCGAACACCCTCTTCTACCTCCGGTGTTGCACGACACGGGTGCACAGACTTCATGCAGCAGTACATTCATACACCTACAGAAAAAAAAAAAAAAAAAAAAGAGACATGCAGGAAACATGTTCCAACTAGAATGGCTCAATATAATTATAAAAATTTTAAAAAAACCACAAAGCAACAATAAGAAATGTGGGAACAATGAAAAAAACCAAACCTCTGCATCATAGGGCATAGAGGAAGGAGAAGAATCCCAAGACAACACTATTGACCAGATCTTCAAACAGGATAATAAGAGAAATTTCCCCAAACTGAAAAAAGACAAACCCCATAACAAAAATACAAGAAGCACATAGAACCAAACATACAAGACCAGAAAAGAAATTCCCCATGCCATAATTTTTTAAAACACTAGATGCTCAAAAAGACAAAATACTGACCACAAAAGAAAAACAAACAAGATACATATAAGGGAGAAACCCATCAGATCACAGCTGACTTCTCAGCACAACACTATAAAGCTAGAAGAAATGTGGACCAAAGTATTCCCTGTACTAAATGACTTTAGATGCCAACCCAGACTACTATACCCAGCAAAAAATGTCAATATAGTTGAGGAGAACAGAAGACTCTTTCACGACATGAACAAAATGAAAAGAATACATGTCAAAACCAACACTTCAGAAAAATCCTCGAAGCAATCAAAGAACAGAGGAAAGAGAAATAAGCAATAAAAAAAAGAAAGCAACAAAATCATAACAGAGTAAATATAAACCTAGACCAAGAATCAGCAAACCAAAAATAAGGTAAAAAGAAGCAACACACATCTCTCAATAATAACCTTAAATACTAATGGTCTAAACTTCCCAATCAAAAGATTAGACTAGGAGAATGGATTAGGAAAGTGAACCCTTCTATATGCTGTCTACAAGACCTGTCTCACCCTCAAGGACAGACACCACCTTAGAGTGAAAGGATGGAAATAGTATTCCAGCAAATGGTACCAGAAAGCAAGCTCGGAGTGGCTATTCTAATATCAGACAAAAATACATCTCAAAGTTAAATTAATCAGAAGAGACAAAGAGGGCCATTACATCCTAATCAAAGGAACAATTGAACCATGAAGAACTTCACAATCCTAAATGTCTTATGCACCAAACTCTGGTGCACCTAACTTTATTAAACACAACTCTTCAGGACCTCAAGACACAGATAAATCCTAACACACATAATAGTGGGAGAACTTCAACACCCCACTAAACCCCTATGGCATAGCTATATAAACCATGTTTACTATTTCATACTACATGAAGCCCACAATAAAACCTTTTTTATCGGAAGGAGAACTACTCCTCCATTAAATTACATGATAATAAAATAACCAACCCCTCTATGGGAACCAGACTTGCAACATTATTCAGTACAACACACCAATAGGTACCTTCAACACAGATATTATCTTACAACATGGAGTTTTCAGGTTGTATTCCACCCGCCAGCAGAATTCAACCTACTAGCATTCCTATATCCTCTCAGCGATCCTCCACAGGAAACTCTACTCCAAACAACCAACAGCATAAGCAACAAAATAACGCTCGCGCACAAAACATTAAGAAGAGGAAAGCTCAGCGCACTAATATATGAATGAATCATCCAAGGATGAAATTATTTCATGTCAATTAT
>VZQC01009808.1:0-14197 GCA_009823505.1 Rhizomys pruinosus
GAGCAGGGAAGCTGACCCATCTGAACATCCGGAAAGTGTGCTAACTTGGGCATTTGTGCCTATCCCTTTGGATTAGTGGCCTACCTTTAGATTTTGTTTTATCAACAGGTGGGACGTATAAGTTAATAGAGGCTTCAGTACCAGGAGTAGATTGTCCTCCCAGGAGTTGTTGGTGAGAGAGGATTTAGAAGCCCCCCCAAACAAAGGCTATTTGCCTATAATTTTGGGTACACACAAGAAGCAGACAATAAGACCCCATTGCTGAAGATGATAATGTGATGTGAGCATGAGAAGGAAAAATTATGCTGAGACTTTGCACTACAAATGGACAGCTGACCTTCATGGTGCCAGAGAGCACTATGCAAATCGTCGGAAAGAAATGGTCTCCAAAGCTCTACTACAGACCTCATGTATTCTGTCATGGTTGTTAAGTCTTATCTGGTCAAGCGTTTGTAGCCATATGTCACTCAGTGAAAGTTCTTTCATTGGAGTCTAGCCAGCCTATCTAGAGTCACTCCCTTAAAGAAGATCAACTCTCCCTAACCTCTATAGTAATCAGCTTCCAATAGTTTCAGGCTAGGGTTGGAGCCTGCTGCCCATTTCCCTCATTCTATTGTGGGTTTTGGTCTGATTGAGTTGGCATGGGTCTTGTGCAGGCTGTTACTATTGTTGCAATTCCATATGAGCAAGTTCCCAGGGGGCTAAAAATCTTTGTTTCTTTATATTCATGCATCAACCCTGGACTTTACAGAGTTTATACCTACTCTTCCACAATGGTCCCTGAGCCATGGGTGCGTAAGATTTAACACGGGACTCCTATTGAGTGACACTCACTTTGCAGCCTCTTATTCTCTAAAACTTAGCCTGTTGTAGCCTTCTGTTTGCATCACACTCTAATGTAGGAAGAAGTTTTGGTGATGAAAGTTGAGGGATGTGTTAGTATTCTTTCTACCCTGCATTCCTCAATGTTCATGAACCTTAGGTGTAGAGGTTCCACTGTAGATGTGTCACTCACACCTGGGCATCTCTCAGATATATCCTTTGTGTGTGACCAGTTGTGGAACTCAGCTTCTATCTGTTGTAAAAAGAAGCAGAATGCATGATCTGAGGTGGGGTGGGGTGGGGGGAAGGGAAAGGGGAATATGCCTGAACTGAATTGAAAAAAGATGTCTGAAATACACAAAACATCAATAAAAGCACAAAAAAGAAGCTTCTTTGATGAGTGGTGTATGGTATACTTGTCTGTCAATATAAGGATCTGTATTTAATGTATGGTACATTTCATTTGTCTAGAGATATGACAGAGATAGGGTTTCCTGAAGGAAACCTAATCACCATGTGTATTTGGCCGTATTCTGGATATGAGTCCTTTGTCAGATATGTAGCTGGTAAAGTTTTTCTCCCACTCAGTGGGTTTCCTCTTTACTTGGTTGTTTCTTTTGCTGCACAGAAGCTTTTTATTTTAATGAGGTCCTACTTGTTAATTGTTGAGCTTAATTCTGGAGAAACTGATGTCTAATTTAGAAAGTCCTTTCCTATACCTATACTTTTGAGGGTATATTTAGGTTTTCTTTCAGAAGTTTCAGAGTTTCAGATTGCACATTGATCCATTTGGAATTCACTTTTTTGCAGTGTGAAAGATAAAGTTTCAATTTAATGATTCTATAGGCAGGTGTCTGTATTCGTCACTTTTATGTTGCTGTGATAAAACCACCATGATTAAGGGAACTTATAAAAGAGTTTATTTGAGCTTACAATTGATGGTTCCAGGGAATTAGAGTCCATTGTGGCAGGAGGTATGGTGGCAGGGGCTGGAGCAGAAAGCCGAAGTTCACATCTCACAATGAGTACAGGAAGGAGAGGAGGAGAAGAGAGAGAGAGGAGAAGAGCAAGAAGAGAGAGAGAGGGAGACATAGAGAGACCACATGCTTTGTGTAAACCTCACTCAGAAATTCCAAATCCCCAAATGATTTCTCTTCCTCCACACACATTGCTGCACAGTGCCGAAAACCAAACTTAAGGAGCAAAGTGTTCTGAATACTTAAGGCCTAATGGGTGTGACAAAAACTCCTCATTCCAACCCATCAAACAGGGTCCAATTTTGCAAGCACCTTTTAGTGAAGATGCCATTTCAGACCAGTGTATGTTCTCTATCTTGGCGGGAGAACCTTGATAAGGTGCAAAGATCAGTTGACTAAATTGCAATTCACTCAATTTTGAATGAATCTGTCTATATGAAATAGTCCAAATGATTTACAGTCTTTTGGAGAATGGGGGGCCATTCCCTGGGATTTAGAATAATTGACTATAGAAAGCTCATGATACTAGTTCAAAAGGTCTGTGTCTAGTAAAACCCCTCACCCACCAAATATCTGCTCTCAAATTCAAAGATTGGCTTATGGCTATCTGAGGGGCTTTTTATAGTTGGGTGTGATTCCATGTGAATTTATAGGATTTTTTTTTCTACGTTCTGTGGGAAGAATGCCATGAGTGATTATTGGGGTGGCATTACATTGAAATCTATAGAGGTACAATTTTTTTCAATGAGCAACATGTAAGGATACTTATCCATCTTCTTTCTTTCTAATCTCAGTTTTTAAAAGATAAAATTAAAAAACATTTCATGTAAAAGTCTTTAAGGATGTCTTGGTTAATGGAAAAAGTTATTGATCCTAGATATATAAAATAAATAAATGCAGATAAAAGTAATAAAATAAAGGGAACGATGCTGTGATGAATTCTTGTTCCAATTGCTTTCGTCATATGGTATAAGAATACAGACGGTTTACTGACTTTTGTAAGATTGCGTTGTAACTTGACAACTTTGCCTGCAACATAGTGATTAATTCTAGTAAAGGTTTGCTGGTGGAATGGGTGGACTCTCATCTAAGAATATGCACAGTACAAATAAACATGCTTAGAATATATGCCCGTCATCATTTAAAATCCATGAAGTGCTAACTAAATTACAATTTCATTATTATATTACTTATTTTTTTTCACAAAAACTGTTAAGACATAATCATTTAAAAATATGTATTGCTCTAAGCAACATTATCACGTACCAAGAGAAAATTGAAAAATACGTTTAGGCGAAATAGTGGACAGTCAGAGTATGTGGATGTCCAAGAGAGTTCCGTGAATGCGTCCATGTAGATTCGTTCACAACAATTACGAAATGACTGATTGGCAATGATGGGTTTAGTAGAGTATAAAAGAAAAAAAAGTAGCTTTAACATTAAAAGGAATATGGAGAAGTAAACAAAGGTATTCCTCCAGAATACCACCATTATGTGTGGAGATTAAGGACACCAACAAAATAAGTACCAAAACGATAAGGCCTCATAGGATTTTTCAAACAACATATCAATAACCTGTGGGTGAATTAATAAATCTACAACCACAAACAGACACTGAAATATGTTCTAAAGTTAAAATATAGTATACAAAAGCAGTATCTTCGATGAAGGCAATTAATAACACTCACGAGGCACTAGAATTTGAGTTTAAACATCAAAGGAAAGACAAATATAAGATGTAAATTCTTTGGTTGGATGCGCTCATAAAGCTCCTAAGTTGGGTAAGTGATGGTGGTGTTAGCACAAAAAAAAAAAAATCGGGCACACGTCCAACGTAAGAGCGTAAGGGCCTTAGGAAGATTATCTATTGTCTCACAATTTTGAATATGCAAAAACTATTTTGTAAAACACACTTATGTAGGACTCGTATGGGTAGAAGTGCGCCTGTAAAATTGGCGCACGGTAGAGGAAGGAATGAGAGGCGAAAGAGAGTGTTTCCATCCCAGAATATTAGGGGGCATAAGAGGCTTGGAGCAGGCATAGGCGTTAGGGGCCTCCCTCTCAGAAACAAAATGTAAAAGGGAAAGGTAGGAAATGGTATCCCTATCCTCTTGCTTTTGGAATCATTATCAGATGATAGAATCAGATATCACCACACGCTATGTGTAAAATAACTTAAATTGAATACGATATCTGGTCTCTGGGGCCACACACTATGTCTGATACGACTGTGGGAGGATGGAACTACTGGGATGCTCAGGGATATCAAAAGCAGTATAATGGGCTGCTCTATGGCGGCTGTCCATGCTGCTATTAAGGTGGTGGGCGCAGTGGACACTAAAAAAATCAGACTCGCTGCAAAACACATGGTTTCTGATGAAGGCTTCTAGCCTTCATCTTATTCTGCACATCTGGTGCAATGTATCAAGACTTGGGAGTGAGCAATAATTGACTATTCCATTAAATTACTCAGCAGAACGTTCTCACAAATCACAGTTTGCGAAGTTTTGGGGGGATCAGACTGAAGAATTCTAATGCTGGCTCCAAAGGGGTGCGTGGGCTGCCTAATTGAAGTGGAAGTAGTCTTTAAGTTCAGCTAGTATGGTGGAATAAAACAGCCTTATCAAGACAGTTTGCAAATGACTCACTGTTTTCAGAAGACAAAGACTGAAACGAATAGGGTAGATTTAGGTAAGTTACGAATACTGCCAAGAAAACAAAAATAAGGGTCCTTATCAGTTTATAAGCAGCATTAAAATCTTGTTCTATGGCATCGGTCATGAGATCCACACATGTAACAACCAATCAAGAAAAAATTAATACATCATAAACAAAGGAGATCAGCGAGTGTTGAGTTTAATAGCAAGTAAAATAAGGCTGATAACAATTCAAAGTTAATTTCTTATTGAAACCATATAATATATATTTCCCTTTCCCCTGCACAGTAATACTTTCAAGGAAAGATCCCCCGATATGGGCATCCATAATAGTTGATCGCCTTTAAATAATCTTTGCATTTACACAAATGGACAAGTTTCTGGAGGTGGTGGTAAAGAGAGGGGGCGTTGGATCTGGGAGAGTTAAGGAGGGATGGAGTGTAAAGAAGGGAAGATGGAATGCAAAAGAGAAAAGGACAGTTAGTCGCAGTGTACTCCAAGTGTTAAAAAAAATTATAAAAAATACAATTTACACATAATCAACAACGGCACTCTAATATCCTGTTTCATAGAATCAAACAGTAGGGTCCTGATACATGGCTCCCCAGGGAATTCTGGGAAGGAGGGGAAAGGTATGGGGACAAAGACCTATAGGAATATAGCAGTTAACAGACACGAGAGAATAAATCTTAAGACATAAAAGAAAAATGTGCCACTGTGCCGTAATGAATGCAAATTATTAATTATTGTGGTGTTATTAAGATTTGGGTTTATTTATACAATACTTATGTTTCAATAAGGCAGAAAGTTTAGGGCAAACGCAAATATCCACAGATAGAAAATAATAACACAACGGAGATAAAGAGAGAAAGAAATAAAGAGAAAATCTTATTGCAAAAACACACACAGATGAGTGGACAGACGAACGTGAGATCCCTGGACCAATGTCGACTGGCAAAGGCGTTCAATGTCTACCTTAAGTGAAAATGTGCCAGGATTTTTTTGGAGACTGAGAGCTTTCATAGTGTTCTGGAGCGTGGCCACAAGAGTCCAATAAATATACTACAGTAAAAAACAGATAATATGGCTCCACAAATAAGACCTGTCAACATAGGGCCTTGTAACATACCCACAATGTATAAAATGTAAAATGCCAAAAATTATTTTTTCTATCACCAGCATGTCTCTAAAAAGCAAAAAAAAAATCACAACAGTGGCAAATGTCAAAAGAAGAAAATTTTACGACAACTGTAACAATATAATAAAGGAGCATAAGTCAGTGCATAAGTAACACAAAAAGAAACCATTTACTTATAACTTTACTACAAAAATACAGCCCAAGGGCTAAGAATGAAATAACAGTTTCAGTCGATAATGCAGAAATTAAAAGGAGATACTGTCCTCCAGACTAAGTAATAAGGGAGAATTTGGAGAACTAGTGATCCATATATTTCAAGATTGACATACATTAATATTTATCGCGATTTTAAGAACAGTTGTTAAATTATATAAATAAATAACATAAAAAGATATATATACAAGATCAAATAAGCTAAATAAAAGATGAAAATCAAATAAACACCCACTTTCCTAATCTCAGACACAATTGTAACATATTAAACAGTAATATATGGCTTCTTTTAAATATTCCTCAAAGGGAGTAATGCAAATGATAAGTGATATGATGAATAGGGCCAATTGACCCAGTGGACCTATAGGGAAACATGGAGCTCAGCAAAAGCACCCAGAACGTTGCATTCCCTCTGAGCCATTAAAGTCGTTCGGTAATGTCTTAATGAAAGTCTGGTGACCTCTTATAAACATGGATTATCCATTAGGTGCATCTTTTTATGCTGAACGCTTCAAAAACTCTCAAAATCCAAAAACCCAGCACATTGTCACAGGCCACATAAGGAAACCGCAGTCATATAAAATATTTTAGAAGCATACGCATTAGTATGGGGTGGATACTAAGGGGGCTGGGGCATCTAAAACTGAAGACAAATGGAAGATACGGTTCTTTGAGGAAGGCTCGTCATGGACGGGCTTGGAGGCTCCATGTCAGAAACAGTCAGTGGGGGACTTCCAAATACCTGATATTAGCTGTTATAACAGTCATAGCATCAATCCAGAGCAGATAGTTTTCCAGCCAACAAAACATGGGCTGGATGCTTAAGTCATCTTAAAATCCATAAAGGATTTGAAATCCTCCACGCAACAATGATAGACAGTAAACATATATGTACGTTTTTACAGAGGTGAAGTAGGTTAATCATGAGAGGGTAGTTCATCAGGTTAGAAGCATCGAGGAAGTAAATGCTTTGTATCCTTCCTGGTACTATATAGCAAAATTGTACTATCCCCTCTTTGAGGTTAATATAAGAGCTCATTCAAGAAGACTTATCAAGACAATATAAAAGTCAACAGCACATTTTGAGACAAGCATTTATCGTTAGCGTTTAAAAAGAAGAAAATCATAGGACGGCAAGTATAATAAAGATGGAGAGAAAAGGAGAAAAACAAAAAGCTAATATGCTTGAGTATAAAAACTTACCTAGAGAGTATTCACAGAGACATGATAAACAAGCAGCCCCTAGGCAGGGAGGGGACTGGTAAAAAAGAAAAAAGCAGAAACAGGAACCCTCCCCACGTACTAAACACACAAAGCAAAACACGTTAAGGTTTAGGGCAACAACAAGTGAGAATAGTGAAAGCAACTTGAAAGAACAAAAAGGAAAGGAGTATGTGTCTCTTTGGGGACTCCGAACCGGACCGAGGAAGGGCACCGCGACCTCACTGCTGCTGAATGGTTCCTGGGTCATAACCATGGGCCACATCCAAAGAAGGGGAGAATTGAAGAGAAGAGGGCAAGTATTCATTAGAAAGATAAGTATTCTGCTCTATCTTTAGTATGGCTGAACGTGAGCCCATCTTCTTAGGGATAAGGCTGCCTTACTGAGGAGGTTGTTCCTAAGCCAGGTCACTGACTCTGTCCAACTGGAAGAAGTTAGAGGCGCTCTGACCTAGGACAGAGCTTTCCTACTTTAAGACCAGAAAAACAATAACATGCATTTCCCGTACAGGGCATGTTCTGTTATGCTGAATGTCACTTTACTAGGTGAAAACAGACAAGAAAACAAACCAGGAACCATAAGACCATCACCAAGACATGGACCAAATGAAACAGCCACCAACAGCAATGAAAAGGCCAGAAACCAGCACCAAGTTGGAATCAGGAAACCACGCACCAAGGTTATGGGTCCCAGAAACGACATGTTAATCGAGATGTTGACCAGGACAACCAGCACCATGATCATGGACCAGAATGAACGCGAGATAACCCATGTAAATGGACCAGAAAGCCCAACGCACCATGTAATGAAGGACCAAAGGGTAGAACATATGCAACCAAAGAGAATGCTTGCGCAAGGTAACCAGCACCAAAATGCATATAAACAGTACAACATTACATAGTTAATCCCTGAATGACCCAAGACCCTCACAGTCCCCACCAGGAGACAGCAACCAAAGATGCAACAAGTCAGATAAGAATCCTTTTCTTAATTAGCTTAAGCACAGGCTGTTCACCTGGTGAGCAGGTGTACTGTTGTAAGATACCGCCTAGGACTCCGTAAGGCAAAAAATAAAGAAAAAAAGAAAAAAAAAAAAAAAAAGAAAAAAATGGTGGGGGGGGGGAGAAGAGGAAAGAAGAGGGGGTAGGTTGTGGGTTTGGTGGGCTTGTGAGAGCCCTGAAGGCGGGGGGGGTGAAGGGGGCAGGGATTCATGGGTAATATTTCCCAAGGATTGTTGGTGGTCAAAGATATAGTTTCCTGGGATTAAAAAGTTTGGAGAAATTGAATCAAGAGCCAGTAATCAGTTCCTGGGGGATTGGATTGATATAAGTTGTGAAACATACTTATGCGTGGGCCATATTGCATTGACTACCTGCAAAAACAGTTAGTTAAAGAAAAAAAAAAAAACATGTCTAGACCGATCCTACACAGTCTTCCTGGCAAGCAATTGCGGGAACATTGCTTAAAATAACTGTAAAAAATTCCCTGTAAAAAAGTAATACGGGAAAAAAGAAGGTCTCAAACGACCTTATCAGTGACACAGTTTCCTTCTGCAGAACGGTTTGGTAAGAAAAGGGAATGGAAGTTTCTCCCGTGTAGGCCAAAGGATGGAGACTTTGCAATGGTCAGCAAAATCGGATTGTTACTCGTTTCGCTTCAGTAGGGCATGAAATAAGGAGCGCAAAAGGACACCAGCACCATGCATGGACCAGGAAACCAGCACCATGCATAGACCAGGAAACCAGCACCATGCATGGACCAGGAAACCAGCACCATGTATGGACCAGGAAGCAGCACTATGTATGGACCAGGAAACCATCACCATGTATGGACCAGGAAGCAGCACTATGTATGGACCAGGAAACCAGCACCATTTATGGACCAGGAAACCGGCACCATGTTGGAACAGGAAACCAGCACCAAGCATGGACCAGGAAAACAGCACCAAGCAATAAGGTATGAGACCAAAAGGAGAACCAGACACATGCATGGAGATACAAGAAAAAAGAGGGAAGAGAAACCAGCCACAAAAAAAAAAAAGGGCCATGTATGGACAGGGAAACCAGCAACCGCGAAATGCAAAAGGACACAAAGGACAAAGCACAGTAACCGAATGTATTTCCCAGAGAGAAACCATCACGCAAACATGCCTAGACACAATGAAAAAGCCAAAAACACAACATGCATGAGGACCAAGGAAACGCAAAGCCAACCATTCATGGAAACCGAACCAACAACCAAAATGCATGAGACAACCGGGACTGACCAGAGAACACCCTGCAAATAAGTACCAGGTAAGACCGAGCGACCACATGTAGAATAGACCGGAAAATGAACCAGCACCATTGTTGAACAGTCAACACAGCCCAACATGGACGCAAGGAACCCAGCACCATGTATGTAACCAGGGAAAGCCAGCACCAAAAAGTGCATGGATCAGAGAAAGAAACAAAAAAACGCCCATGGATGGCCCAAGGAAACCCAGCACCAGGCTGGACCGGAAACCAGTAACCAGGTATGGACCAGGAAACCGTACCATGCATGGACCAAGAGACCGGCCCCCACCAGGATTGAACAGGAAACCAACACCAAGCAGGGACCAGGAAACCGACACCAATGAAAAAAGTGGAACAGGAAAAACAGCCCATGCATGGAGCCAAAAACCAGAAGCAAACCAATGTTGGATCAGGAAACCAGCACCAGGTTGGATCAGGAAACCAGCACCAGGTTGGATCAGGAAACCAGCACCAGGTTGGATCAGGAAACCAGCACCAGGTTGGATCAGGAAACCAGCACCAGGTTGGATCAGGAAACCAGCACCAGGTTGGATCAGGAAACCAGCACCAAGCATGGACCAGGAAACCGGCACCATGTTGGAACAGGAAAATAAGACCAGCCCATTCATAGGATTTTTTTTTTTTCGCAGGGAAAGCAGACACCCATGCAATGGACCAGAAAACCACACCAAGGCATGGACCAAGGAAACCAGTAACCAAATAGTAATGGACGCAGGAAAAACCAGTAACCGATGTATGGACGCCGGTAACGGGAGAGACACTATGTATGGAAACCAGGACGACCAGCAGCCATTGGGTAGCATAACACGGACTAAGAACACATCACATGTATGAGACAGGAAACCCAGCACTATGTATGGGAAACGCATGAGAGATCAACATCGATTTATGGACCGAGTAACCAGCACGCAGTATGGGCCCAAGTACAAACCATCAACATAACATGGGAACCCCGGAAAGCCAAACAACCAATATAATGGAGCCAACATGAAACACGAATCAACTATTTATGGGGGGGACCGAGGAACACAATCACTAAATGTTAGATGGACCAGGAACCGAACCACCATGTATGTACCAAAAGGAAACCAGCCAACAAATGATAATGTACAGTGCATCCAACAAAAACCATGTATGTACCGAGGAAACCAGCACCTTTCTTACCATATAAACCAGCCCCAGAGAATGGCATGACACTGTAAACCAACACCATTCATGGACCAGGAAACCAGCACCAGGTTGGATCAGGAAACCAGCACCATGTATGGGATCAGGAAACCAGCACCCAGTTGTATCGGGAGGCGCAGTAAAGCAGCACTATGTAAATGTAAACCAGTAGAACCCCCACACAATGGTATGAGAAAGACACATGGAACAACACACACATTGGTAAAAATGGATCAGGAAAAACACCAGCACAAATAGGTATGGACCAAGGCCAAGCCAGGCAAACATGTAATGGACCCAGTACACCAGCACCGAATAGTCATTGACCGGGGATTAAACACAGCAAACCATGTGGCCAGGAAACCATCGAACCATGTAAAATAATAGACAGAAACAAACCATGACATGACCAGGAGCACCATCAACCAATGGTGGGACCACTAGAAACCAGCCACCAGAAATGTAATATAAGATACGCAAAGGAAACCAAACACCATAATAATTGACCAAGAAACCAGCACCAAAAAAAGTAGTACCAAGGAAAACCAGTACCAGAATATGGGACCAAAAGGAAACCAGCAAACGTGATGTAAATTCAGTAAACAGGCACCAGATATCATGAAGACCAGATACACCAGCCCATGCATACCAGAGACACCAGCACATGTGGATGGACCCAAAGGAAACAAGCACTATGCTGGACAAGGAAACCACAACACCATGAAATGACCATAACCACAACCATTGCGATGGACCGGGGGGGTAAAAGGGGAAAACAAAAGCAGGAAACTAGCACCATGCGTGGACCAGGTAACCAGCACCATGCATAGACCAGGAAACCAGCACCATGGATGGACCAGGAAACCAGTACCAAATGTGCAATGACCAAAGGAAACCAGCAACCATGTATATGACCAGGAAACAACAGCACCATAGATATGGACCGAGCCCGCACATGGTAATGGACCAAGAAAACCAGCACAATGTATGGACAACAGCACCAAGTATTGAACAGGAAGCAGCACAATATGATATGGAGGCGCGGAAACCAGGCAACCATGTATGCCCAGGAAACCAGCAGCCATGTAGAGGGAGACCAGGAAAGCCAGACACCCAAGTTATAGATAGGAACCAGGAACCAATCACCATGTAGTGGGACCAAGGAAACCAGCACGCACATGTCAAAATGGACAACCGAAAACACGGACGACAAGGAAAGAAGGGAAAAAAAACAAAAAAAAAAAAAAAAAAAAAAAAAAAAAAAAAAAAAAAAAAAAAAAAAAAAAAAAAAAAAAAAAAAAAAAAAAAAAAAAAAAAAAAAAAGGAAAGGAAAAAAAAAGAAAAAAACAAAGAAAAAAACAAGAGGGGAAGACAAACAGGGAACCAAAACCAAAAAAAAACCAAAAATGTATGGACCCACACAGAGAGAAAAGAGAAAACGGCAAGGAAACCAGTACCATGTATGGACCAGGAAACCAGCACTATGTATGATTCAGGAAACAGCACCAGTTCCATGTATGGACCAGGAAACCAGCACCATGCATGGACCAGGAAACCAGCACCATGCATGGACCAGGAAACCAGCACCATGCATGGATCAGGAAACCAGCACCATGCATGGACCAGGAAACCAGCACCATGCATGGACCAGGAAACCAGCACCAGGTTGGATCAGGAAACCAGCACCAGGTTGGATCAGGAAACCAGCACCAGGTTGGATCAGGAAACCAGCACCAGGTTGGATCAGGAAACCAGCACCATGCATGGACCAGGAAACCAGCACCATGTATGGACCAGCACCATGTATGGACCAGGAAGCAGCACTATGTATGGACCAGGAAACCAGCACCATTTATGGACCAGGAAACCGGCACCATGAATAGACCAGGAAACCAGCACCATGTATGGACCAGCACCATGTATGGACCAGCACCATGTATGGACCAGCACCATGTATGGACCAGCACCATGTATGGACCAGCACCATGTATGGACCAGCACCATGTATGGACCAGCACCATGTATGGACCAGCACCATGTATGGACCAGCACCATGTATGGACCAGCACCATGTATGGACCAGCACCATGTATGGACCAGCACCATGCATGGACCAAGAAACCAGCACAATGTATGGATCAGGAAACCAACACCATGTAGGACCAGGAGACCAGTACCATGTATGGACCACAAAACCAATAGAATAGATTTTCTGGTGCCTTGATTTGGACGTCCTAGCTTCTAGAGAGAACTTCAAGACATGTATTTTTATTTAGAAGCCTCCTAGCTTGTCACAATGTATTATAGTGACTGGAACCATCTAAAAGTCTTCCTCAACCACCAGCAAACATCAATAGCTTCTTCTAGGCCATTGTACTGTGAACAAAAGTTCAAACAAACGAAGTTGTCCTCAGTTATCTAGACATCCTAGACACACACACAGACAGGCAGATCCAAAAGGCCACTGGCTACTCTTCCTGGTTACATGAAGATGAAGCAGCAAGCTAGTAAAAGAAAATTCAAGCATGGGCTTGGAGACATGGCCTAAAAAGGGGGTTCAGAGCGCCGACCGGGGGCGTCATTAACAGAAGGAGCAGGGTTTGTGATCTCAACACCCACATGGCGGCGGAGAAACCTCTGGAAACTAAACTCCAGTTCCAGGGGACAGACACCCTCTTCTGACCTCAGCGACATTGCACGACACAGGTGCACAAAGCTTCAGCAGACGTACATTCATACACATACAGAAGAGAATAATTAAAAAAAAAAAAGAAATTCAGCAAGGAGAGATCTCACAGAATTATTAATAATAGAAGTTAAAATAATGTATCACTTATGTCATAAGCAAAGCTCTCAGGTATAAAATTAGATGACTTATTTATGAAACAAAAATAAGTAGTAATTAGAAAAAAATGATAGTTTGAATATAGAAAATATGTATAGTTATTTTTGTCATCCTATTTCCAAAAAAACCAATGTAAAACACTTGAAGAAGTTAATGAGCTAGAAAAGTGAAAAGTAATATAATACAGAGTAAAAGAGCTAAAGAAAAAAAAATAAAAAGTTGAAGATGAAATGAAAAGTTTCAGTACTCATCAAAATAAGGGCCAGATACAGAAAGCTGAGAGAACTGTGCTGACATTTAGGAGGAAATATACAATCTCCAGAAATTAGGATACAACTGGAACTTCTCAGAATAAAGCACTTGTTCCTATATCCTGAGGAGTAATGGGCACAACCCAAAAAAACATATGCACTGACTGCTAGGTACACTGTAGAAAAGTCTAGAATGTGAAAGACAAAAAGTCCTAAAAACTTCTGGAAATGAGGAGACATACTGACTCCTTGACAAGCATGGCCTCTTGACGGTCCATTGATCTGTAAGCACTGGAAACAAATGACACTGGTTTCCTTAAATCCTAACTTATGGCGCCAGGTAAATTACCAAGCAAATGTGAGGAAGAGATGCTTTTGGTCATGAAACATCATAAAGAGTAAGCTTCTGGCCAAATGCAACTAGTAGCAATTTTATATATAGAGATATTAAAAAAGTTATTTTTTTGATTTTTAAATTTTTGGGGTTATTAAAGATAATGTTAGTTAATTTATAGGTCTTAGTGGTGGAACAGGGAAACATAGGCGCCTTCCTGTGGCTGCCTCCCAAGGCAGGGCGCAGCCGTGAGGGTGAAAAGGGAGATTAAATG
>VZQC01009812.1:13456-44773 GCA_009823505.1 Rhizomys pruinosus
TTTTGGTCTTTTCAAGACAGGGTCTCCCTGTAGCTCCAGCTGTCCTGGAACTCACTCTGTAGACCAGGCTGGCCTTGAACTCACAAAGATCCGCCTGCCTCTGCCTCCCAAGTACTAGGATTAAAGGTGTGCGCCACCACACCCAGCAGGAGCATCTTAATTTTAGTTATTCAGGACTTCTAAATTCTATTTTTTGCTTGCAAAATGAATTCTCTTACTGGCAATAAGAAAGCGTTTTGAGGGGGCTGGAGAGATGGATCAGTGGTTAAGAGCACTAGTGGCTCTTGCAAAGGACCTGGGTGGGTTAAATTCCCAACACCCACATGATGATCTAACAACTGTCTTTAACTCCAGTTCCAAGGGATCCAATGCCCTCTTCCGATCTCTTTGGGCATTTCACAATATGGGTGTACCTATCTAGATGCAGGCATTATATTTACACATTAAATATTTAAATAAATAAACATTTAAAAAATAAAGTGATTTTCCCTAGTGTTAGAGATGGAAACATTTTTTTTTTTGTATTTTTGAAACAGGGTCTCCCTGTAGCCCCAGCTGGTCTGGAACTCACCCTGTAGACCAGGCTGGCCTTGAACTCACAAGAGAGCCACCTGCCTCTGCCTCCAGAGTGCTGGGATTAAAGGCGTTTGCCACCACTCCCGGCTAGAGATGGAATCTTATGCTCACTTCATACCTAACAAATTGAACAGCATTTTAACAAGATTCCCAATGATTTCCATCCATGTCAGCACTTGAAGTACTGGTCTAAGTACTGGTTCTCAGTGCTGGCTGTGAATTAGAATACTGGGGATTGCCAGGCCTGGTGGTGCACACCTTTAATCCCAGGAGAGGCATGTGACTCTCTTGTGAGTTCAAGGCCAGCCTGGTCTACAGAGTGAGTTCCAGGCCAGCTGGGGCTACAGGGAGACCCTGTCTCAAAAATACGAAAAAAAATGATCATGGACATTTTTCCATGACCAATATAGGCTCCACCCGGCAGATTCTGACTTACTTTGTCTGTGTGAGTATGGAGTACGTGATTCCTAAGTAGGGTCCCAGGATGACAGCAGTGACCAGCCTCAGCTCCAGACCACTGCTCTGGATGAGAACATTCATTCTTTTCCCTCACATGTTAGAGAACTAGGATTTTGTGGTCACGAAGCTGTAACTGTCTCAAATCTAACTACAGAGAAGGCTTTTTTTGTTACCACCTCAGCAGAGGTAAGAGGGCAAGGCATTTTTCTTAACTGCTGAGGAACAGCTTCTGGGTTAGGAAAGAATTCTAGAGTTTAATTTCTTATGTTGAAGTGTGGCTTTCTGTTTGCTAATTATACCACAGTGCTTGTTTTTGCCTCATTTATCCTGTCTACAAAATGGGTGTCAAACTATCAGGTTGTTACTACATATGTTAGTATTAACATATGAATTATAGCTATGAAGTTTCTTAACAGCTTATTTTATTACTAAAATGTCAAAGGTCTCATTATTTGAATTCTATATGTCTGCTTATAAAAAAATGCTGGCCTGCCTGGTATGATGGTATACTCCTTTAATCCCAGCACTCAAGATGCAGAGGCAGGAGGATCTCTCTGAGATCGAGGCCAGCCTGGTCTATATATTGAGTTCCAGGACAGCTGAGGCTACAGGGAGACCCTATTAAAAAACAATAGCAACACAAAAATCCACACTGGCCTACATGTCCATGAAATAAGCTAAACACACTGATTATCTTCAGGTACTGAATAAAATGACCCAAGTTAACTGTACTCACATGCTTACAGACATACATATTGCTATTAGTTAAATGTTATCTCATGAGACTTTCGCAGTGGCTCATTCAGAAGAAAGAAAGCATAGAGATATTTCCCTCTGAGACATATGGGAAACTGAGACCCAGGTACTCATATTTCTTCAGTCTAGAAGTGAAGAGAGCCTGTGCTGTGCACTAAGGATCTGGCAACAGGAAAGAAGGCAGGGTCCTGTGAGTCAGGGGGGTCAATGAGGATCCCTTGGAAAAGGTCAGTGGTTGAGTTTGGTCTTGAGACTCAAGAGAGGGGCTTTTGAGTGATTGACAGGAACACTGAGAACTTTCTAGGTTGGAGGGAACACAGAGGCTTCAGAAGAAGAGAAAGAAGACACAGCAATACACTTGCCCATCTTGGGCCAGCAAGGAGAACGGCAGTGAACAGGAGTGTGCGCAGTGCCCTCATTGTGTCAGGCACTTTAGATACCCTTGTCTTATTTAGTCCTTAGAATCCAGGGATAAAGTGTATTTTCATCCCCCAAATGACTTGTCCATAGTCATATAACTAGGACAGACAGAATTTGAACCCATATCTCTAAGACTCTAAAAGCACCTGGCCTAATTCAGCACCTGTGGACAAATGGGAAATACATTGTGCTGGGCCATGGAGTTGGTCAGTGGGTGTAGGAGATGGCAGAGGGCCTCCAGTGAGCCTTTCAGATAGGATTTATTGCATAGACTGATTCTGTCTAGTCACTCATTAGAGCTCTGCTTTCTGTCCAAAGGTTGGTTCATCCTTTTGCAATCCCAGAGGTCTTCAGTATTCCTGTGGATCAAGGAGATGCACGCTATTTAAAGTGGCTCGAGGAGGGCATGAAGGAGAACTAAGGAGATAAAACAGGTTCCTGGCTGCCTCTAGCCTTCCACTGTGCTGTGGGGACAAGCAGGACTCCTTCTGCCTTCTAGCATCTGTGGACACTGTTCTCAGCACAGAGGTGCTAACTAACCCATGCATGCTGAATGAAGCTCTAAGAATTTCAAGGCTGGAAGTAAAGGCCAGGTCAGCCAGGCCTGCAGAACCCCAGTAGACCTTGTCTCTGAGTGCTGCCTGTTTAAAGGTAGCCAGAGGGTGGGAGGGTAAGGATTGTTGTATACAGGGACTGAGGGGAGGTGGCAGTGAGGGTGAGGTTTTGAATCTTTAAGGAATGGGTCTGCTTCAAGTGCTGAGGTCTAATTGCTCCCCTGCCTCTCATGGAATGGACCAATCAAATTGTTTATTCAGATGTACGGGAGATAGATACCTTCTACAGCAACTGGCAGATGCTCTATTTAAAAGGATGAATTGTCGCCGGCCGTGGTGGCGCACATCTTTAATCCTAGCACTNTGTAACTCCAATTCAGAAGAACGCATCCCAGTCCAGGTGGAACCGAACCCTCTTCTGACCTCGTCTGGACCTCCGGGTCATTGCAATGAACCCGGGTGGGCAGACTCATGCAATGCATGACAATCATACACATACAAAATAAAATTTTAAAAAAAAATTTTAAAAAAAACTTTCGCCACAATGGGATATTAGCAATATACCCCATCCCTTTTTTTGGCTAGTGGTTTCAACTATGACACTTGAAGGAGAAGGTAGGACAGTTTTCTTTAAAGTACACCACCAGGTATGTTGACCAGACTTCAAGGGATGGACCCACATCCAAAGACATTTGGGGAAAAAAATTGGACTTAAAGAAAGATAAATAAAGACAGAGGTCATGATGTTGGAGCAGAGGGTGGTGGTAGTGGGGAGGGGGAAGAGGGTCTGAAATGAAGATGAAACAAAATACCATTATATAGAAATTCTCAGAGTCAACAAGAATATTTTTAAAGCTAGTCCCACTTTAAGAAATTCAAGGGAAAAATACATTTTTACAATTTCACAACTTAAAAGTAACTGCGTATTGTAGAGAAACCTTTCTTTATTTAAACTCTTGAAACATAACTTTGGAAATATTTGACAAACATTGTGTAAGAGATCAAAAAGATTGTGACATGCCTCTGACCTCCAGTACCTCTTGATCCAGCCTGGGAGCAAGGCCTTACAAAAGAACAGCTAAGTGTCACAAGCACTGAGGCAGAAAAGCACTCTGGACAGAGGGAACAGTCTGAATACAGGACGCGGAGGGGACAGAGTAAACACAGGTCATTCATTTCCCACTGGGAGGGAGAAGGGATTTGTGAGAGATGATGGAACAGACAAGGTTCTGAAGGGCCTTAAGACAAACCTAGACGTTGGGCTTTATTGTAAAAGCAATACAGATAGCTCATCAGGGGTCTTGCATACCTTTTAAGTAGGCTTTGCAAGATTTTCACAGGCATCAGAAACAGATCTTTAAAAGCCATGGACTGCAACGCCTGATCATCCGGCATCGGAGGCAGAGGCAAGGTAGATCCTCTGGAGTTCAAGGACAGCCTGGTCTACAGAGCAAGTTCCAGGCCAGCTGGGGCTACCTGGGAACCCCTGTCTCAAAAACAAACCAAAAAATAGTCTCCAAAGCAAGCCCATTTGAAGTGGAGAGAACAGCGGTGTATGAATGTGTGATGGTGTGCTTGTGTGTGTGTTGTGTGGTGTGGTGTGTTGTGTGGTGTGTGTGTGTTGGTGCCCCCTGAAAGTACGCAATGCAACTCGCGGGGTGGAGGGGTGTGTGAACAAGGAGTGGGGGCAGCTGAGGTCGATCCCAACTCACTGGACTCCATTTACTATTCTTTCCTTTCTCCTCCCAGCTTGGGTGGTAGTGGGCTTTTGTATGCTGTGCGTTTCGTCTTCTCATTCATTGCAATTCCAAATCTTAAAAAAGAATTTCGGGTTTGAGGGAGTGGCGAAAGGCAAGAGGGGTGAGGGAGCACAGCACCCAAGGACCAAGTAGGACCCTTGGAGATGACAGTAACCTGGAGTTAACAGAGCCCCCTGGAGGTAGGTGACAGTTAGTCCTTGATATTGCTTTGTGCTCAGTGGAGAAATTGAAGGCCTGAATAATACCGTTAAAGAACTTGAGTTTCTTAGTATGGTAATATGGAGTTAAGTTCACTGGCCTGCTTCCCAGCATTGAATAAACCTTGAATGATTGCCGCTTAGTGAGCAATATATTCCTCCAGAGGCTTGGCAGTCCTGGCGGAAAATGTCCCATCTTACCTCACCTCACGCTGATTGGAAACAAAATCAAAGATCTCAGTAGCAGTAGAAGCCCTGCAAAATGCTTAAAAATTTGAAAAGTCTGACTCGTTTAATTGTGAGATCACAAACATGGAAGATGACAGAGAAAGTATTTTCTGAACGCTGCAGCAAATCACACACTTAGATGGATTTGATCAAGAGGACAAAACGAAACACCAGTACTCGGCAGAAGTAGATTAATGAAGGTTGCAGATGAATAGAAGAAGCTGCGATTTGAAGAAGATGAAGTTTGTCCACTTGAAGGATTTGAAGAGTTGAAGAAGAGGAGGAAGACAAGATGAAGAGTAGGATGGATTATGAAGCCGCTCTCAGAAGTAAGGGTGGGAAGAGTAAGCACGGGCTCTCCTACTTCGATGAGAAAAGAAATTCAGAGATGAAGAATTTGATTTTATGGTAATAGGATTAAGATTAATAATGTCTTGATATAGGTAACGGTGCGAACGGACGAATGAAGTGATTATCCGACCGGACTCTGGGCGTCAGCCCCGGACGCGCTGTTCTGCAGCCGCTTGCGGGAGGGCGGCGTCCAATCTCCGCCTGTCTTCCCGCTGTAAGTGGGCGCACCGCGGTCCTTAGCTCCTCTGTATCCTCTCCCAGAAATCACTGTGTCACTTTTGTCACGAATGTGGTTTTTACTATTTGTATGCCTTATCCTTCCAAGTAGCCATTTCCGACTATGCTGAATCTAATTGTATGTAGAAAAGAATTTTCATCATTGACATCCCCCATTGTTAGAACTCATGCTCGCATGTGATTTCAAATTCCCTGTAATTTTTTCTATTCCATGTTCCTGTATTCGACCTTTTTCTACTGAGCCGTCATTAAACAATGAATTGCTTTTACACAGGTGCAGTTTGGTGCATTTCATCAAAATGTTTTCAAGTCATGTTATCTATAACAGTACCGGTCACGTGTGATAACTGCAATGACCAATCAAGCCTCTGCCCATGTACAGTTGATTCTATTTTGCGTGAATCCGGTCTTTCTTTGGTCCGTTGTATGAGGTGGAGTCCAGGTCATTCGGGAAGGGCTGTTTTGTACCAGTAAGTTCAGCCTAGTCGAGATGCAGCATCTAAAGGTTCTCTATCTAGTATCATGGGTTTGGGAGCGTTGGAGCCCAAACAGTTCCAGTAATATCGCTTCACAACCTTTTATGGGTGACTGCAAGCATTTTATTTTTTGAAAGAAAAGTTGCTTATTTAAGTAAGCTCAGAGACGCGCGGGCAGCGTGTGTCGAGCCTGCGGATCACGCTGGCCAGGGTGTATGGTGCATCAGGTGGTGAGCTGCGTGCTCTTCGGCGTTTCTCATGAGCACATCCCCTCTTCTCTCTTGTTTCACTTTCCTAACCGCAACAGAACAGCTGGCAAAGTTGGGGGTACTCAGAAAACTTTGTCATAGAACCACTCACGCCCACTTTTTTGTTATCTTCTGTGGTGTTTTGAGCATAAGTAGAAGAAAATGGAGTGTTTTTTTTAGATCAGAATATCTCAGTTGATACCATTAAGTAGAGGGAGATGTCTGCTGTTCTTGTTGACTAGGAACCTGGTAGAGCCAGAAAGGTCGTTGGGGACAGAGGCAACACTTCAAATGAATCCCTGCTCTGCTGAATGCTTAAGGGTCAACTTTAAGTTGGTTTCCGCCTATACCATTAGAGATAACTTACTCGTTTTTTTGTTTTGTTTTATTTTGGTCTTGTTTTGGAGACAAGGGTGCTCTCGGTAGACCAGGCTGGCCTTGAACTCACAAAGATGGACGACCTGGCCTCCTCGCCGAATCCAAGTGCTAAGGGTAATAGAAGCATGCGCCAAGCCACGTAGGAAGGGGAAGGGTTCCCAGCGGCTGAAAATTTTTTTTTTCAATTGGTATTCTAATTTTATATTTCTATATGTTGTTATTTTTAAAGCAGTTAGAGAATGTCAGTGTTTGCGGGAACATAGTCACACAGTTGGAGAATTGTTTTGGTAACTAAATCAATATAAAGATTGAGATTTATTCGTAAGTGGGTGTCTATTAAAATCAGAAAAACATTTGTGATAATTAGGTGTGTTTGCTTATAATGGCTACTAAATAAATAAAGGGACAGGTATGCTGATTGCCCTGGGTCTGTCTATCAATGGAGTGCTTCATGTTAGAGAGGGCAAATGACCTATTTTGTTTGTTTTTGTTTGTTTGTGGGAAATGTGGTGTTTTTGCTGTTGTTTTTGGGTTTTTTGTGTTTTTTTGGTTTTGTGTTTTTTTGGTGCAGGGGGTGGGTGTGGTGAAGGGTGTTGTCTTTTCAACTCGGGGTTCTCCCTGTAGCCCCAGCTGCCTGAACTCACTACTGTAGACCAGGGCTAGTGCTCTGAACTCAACAGAGATCCGCCTGGCTCTGTCTCCCACGAGTGCTGGATTATGGGCTAGCACCACCATGGGGGCCTGTGCTATGACCGTGGATGTATAAGACAGGAAAAATATGAGGTATGTTTTTGTAAAGTTAGAAGACAACGGAAAGTTTTGCGCAAAACTGACTGCACAGTACCATACTTTGAATACATTTAGTGGCGGTACTAGAATCTATAAAGGATGGTTGTTTTTCTCCTAATTTTAACGACTGGAACACCTGCTTTTAGCCCCTATGAATTCTTATTATACACTATGCCAGATTGAAAAAAAAAAGCTTATTTTTGAAAAGAAATCTAATATTGTAATTGTTTAAACCATGGGTGCAAGCAAAATAGAGTTCTTTGATTTTAACCAACAACACATAGAGGCTCCAGATGACTTTTAAGACTCATTTAGCTTTGTTGGGTGGTATTTTCATGCAAATATGGGGGTTTTATATTTGTAGAAGTTAGGTCCTACTTTAATGCTCTTGTATGGGCATATGTATATAGTGTTGTTAAGTTCCTTAAGATTTCTCCTTAAAAATTAGTCAGGGAAAGGGATAATTAGTGGTACTTACGTGTGTAGGCCAAGTTTTAAGTAAAGCCTTGAATGACAGTGTTAGAAAAACAAAGAAACACAGTCCGCCGATCTTCAATGTTTCTAGAGCTCTGATCTGTTGCTCTTCTGTGACGCGTAGACTTAAAAGTTTTGGAACTGGAACTTGACTTTAGGAATGAAATTGAAAAGATTTGTGAAATTGCAAAAAAAAAAAAAAAAAGCCGGTGCGTGGTGGGCGGCATGTCGCTTAATAATCCACATCCCGGAGCCATCCACATGGGAGGGCAGAATGGCAAGGAGATCTTTGGAGTTCAAGGGCCAGCCTTTAATCTAAGAAACGAGATTTCACAGAAGCTGGGGCGGACAACTAACGAGAAGTCCTGTCTCGAAAAGACCAAGAAAAAAGAAAAAAAGTTTTTTAAAGAAATAAAAATAAAAGCCATGTGATGTAACCAGGATCAATTGGTGGTCAGTGGCCGTTAAATTTCCAGCAGAGGAGGGCAGAATCTCTGTGAGGGTTCAGAAGGTCTCACCCGGTCTACAGAGTGAGTTTCCAGGTAAGCTGGGCTAAAAAGGCAGGGAGGCGCCCTGTCTCGAAAAATGAGCCAGAGAAGAAGGAAAATAAAAAAAGAAAAAAGCCATGGACCATGCCAACATCAATAGTTAGATATTTCTGCTGCTCTGTTCCATCTGTGCTTATTGTATGATCAGGAGAAGGTGGAGACATCGTTATATCTTTTTAACCAGGAGGGGAATAATTGTTTTAATCAAAACATCTAATTAGATGATCGATCTCTTATGCATTTGAGATTATAATCGTTTTTGCTAAATTTTTTGAGTTGGTGCCTAAATGTGAAGAAGGCTGGCATTCGTATAAATGAAGAATGAGTAAAAGCATTAAAAAAATAACTAGGGGGCTGGAGAGATGGTGCTAGAGTCCCTAAGGGCTTATAAAAATCCTGCCCAATCACTCTTGCAAGAGGACCTGGTTTTCGATCACCCAGCACCACAATGGGTGCGGAGGTCCAGAGAGCCATCTGGAAAAATTACCAGATCCAGGAGAACTCCATTTCCAGTGCGAGCGCAGAAGACCAGGATTGCTGACACTCCGGTGGCAATGGTGGCACAACACGGAGTCAGCAGCTTGCATGCAGACATGTAGCTGTCATACACGATACAGAAATAAATTTATAAAACAAATGTGAAAAAAGGGCTGGAGGAGATGGCCTAGCGTTTGGCAGCGCGGGGAACGCTACAGATCAAATCTAGCAGAGGACCCCGGGTTCTGGTGTCCCAGCCACCCACATGGCGGCTGAGAAACGTCTGGGGCTCCAATTCCAGGAGAGCTCCAGTTCCAGGGGAATCCGAGAAACCCTCGCTGTCTGACGCTCTCCGCGGCGTTGCACGACACGGTTGCACGACTTGCATGCAGACAGTACATTCTGACACATACATAAATAAATAAAATTAATATAAAAAAAAAATTAAAAAAATTGAAAAAACAAATAACTAAAAAAAAGAACATTTCTGCTGCTTCCTCAGCCCTCAACATGGGGAATGGACTTTAAAAGGATCTCAGCTTGCAGTTCCTATCAGGCCTTTGCAGATAGGCCCCTGGCAAGAAGAAAGATGGGAGAAGCACAGCGGCTATCAGAACAAAGGCCTGGCACTATTTGGCTCATAAATCTTCCCCTCTAGATAAAACCAGGATTCACAGCTACCTGGATCTTGAGCCCAACTGCCTGTAGTTTCCCAGAATATCGTTACCTTGTGAGGTTCATGGAGTGAGCTTGGATCAACTCTCCTCCTTTCATCTGCCTGGGGTTCAGGCATTCCCTTCCTCCCTCTCTTCTCCAGGAACCCAGTGAACAGGTATATAACCCTAGATGCCAGTCTGAGAAGCCATGGCTATACTGTACGTAATTCAAGATGCCACCCACTTTATGGAACTCCAGGCCATTTAGTTTTTCTTGATAATGCATAAAACGGAGAGAATCACAGCAGTGAGTAACCTAACACTTCGACATTTTACAATAAAGGCACAGCTGCGAGGAGTGTGGTGAGTTGGGTAGGGGGGGTTTGTGGGTGGGGGTGTGGGCAGGGTGTGGGCGGGGTGTGGGTGGAGGCCTCACGCCCTCAAGCAACTGAGGAAGGAAAGGGCTCAAGGGTACTTCTGTCAACTGCCAGTAGCTCCTCGTGCAGCAAATCCTGGATAAAAAATGCTCTGGACAGGTCCCAGGACTCAGAACCTGTTTCCACCTGAACAAAGTTACCATGATATCTGTCAGAGTAGGGCTAGGAGGAGTCAAGACTAATAACTTCTACCCTGTGAGGTTTGTTGAAGCCCCTAAATCCTCCCCACCCAAGTCACACATCTCCCAGCCCCCCCTCTTCAAGATTCACGTAGCAACAAAAGCCTCTTTAACTAGGGAGAAATATCGCTTGACCTCTGAAATTCCACTACATCCACAACTTTCTTCTTTTTTTTTTTTTTTTTTTTTTTTTCGGTCTTTTTGAGACAGGGTCTCCTGTAGTCCCAGCTGGCCTGGAACTCCTCTGTAGACGGTCTGGTCTTGAACTCACAGAGATCCCCTGCACTCGGCCTTCCATGTTTCCAATATGCATCACTCCCAATTGCTTGGACAAAAGCTCAAGGGGCCCTGCACAAGAGATACTTACAACTAGGTAATTGGCACTAGCATCCACAGATGAGGGACAGTACTGGTCGTCTGCCTTTCTGGGCCTGTGTTACTTCACTCAGCATGTTGTCTTCTAGCTCACATACAATTTCAGCCATCTCATATTTGACAAGGGGGCCAAGAAGACACAATGGAGAAAAGACAGCATCTTCAGCAAGTGATGTTGGCAAAACTGGATCACCCTTGTAGAAGAATGAACTTAAACCCCTACCTCTCACCCTGTACAAAAGTAAACTCCAGATGGATCAAAGACCTCAACGTGAAACCCCAAACACTGCTGACTACGAGACATAAGCGTAGGAAAAGACTTCCTAAATCAGACAGCAGCTGTGCAAGAATTAAGGTTGACAATTGACAAATGGGACCTCGTTAAACTCAAAAGCTTCTGTACATCAAAAGAAACAATCAAGGAAGTGAAGAGAAATCCCACAGAGTGGGAGGAAACCTTCACCGCAGAAACATCTGACAAAGCATTGATTTCCAGAATATATAAACTACTCAAAAAACAAAGAAGAAAGAAAACAAATGACCCACTCAATAGATGGATCAAAGAGCTGAACAGAGACTTCACAAGTGAGGAATTATAGATGTCTGAGAAACACCTTAAGAAGTGTTCAACATCACTAATCATTAAGGAAATGCAAATCAAAACCACTCTAAGATATCATATTACTCCTATAAGACTGGCTAGGATCAAGAAAACAAATGATACCAAGTGCTGGAGAGGTTGTGGGGAAAGAGGAACACTCATCCACTACTGGTGGGAATGTAAACTTGTACAGCCACTATGGAAAGCAGTGTGGAGAACCCTTTGAAGACTTGGAATGAATTGCCACCTGACCCAGCCATACCACTCCTGGGCATGTACCCACAAGACTCATCTTACCACAGAGATACATGCACAGCCATGTTTATTGCAGCTCTCTTCACAATAGCAAAGAGCTGGAACCAACCCAAATGCCCCTCAACTGACGAGTGGATACAGAAAATATGGTACATCTACACAATGGAGTTCTATGAAGCAGTAAAGAAAGATAACATCTGGAGAGATGGCCTAGCGGTTAAGAGCACCGACCGCTCTTACAGAGGACCCGGGTTCGATCCCCAGCACCCACATGGTGGCCGAGAATTGTCTGAAACTCCAATTCCAGGAGAACTCCAGTTCCAGGGGAATCCGAGACCCTCTTCTGACCTCCGCGGCATTGCACGACACGGATGCACACAGCTGCATGCAGACAGTACATTCATACACATACCGAAATAAAATTTTTAAAAAAATTAAAAAAAAAGATGACATCATGAGCTTTGCAGATAAATGGCTGGAGCCAGAAGATATCATGCCAAGTGAAGTAACACAGTCCTAGAAAACAAACGATGAATGGTATCCCTCATCTGTGGATGCTAGAACCAATTACCTAATTGTATGGCAATCTGAGCAAGGTCAATGTGATCTGAAAACAACTGTGCTCTTACATTGTGAATCCCTTAAAATATAATTTAAAAAGTCAGAAAGATTGAAAGATTGGGAGCACTGTGCTTGTTTTTAACACTGTCATTTATGGCTTTATTTAAATCATGGCTGCACAAAGTATTACTAACTTTGAAATTTTTAAGGAGAAATTCCTAAGGAACTTAACACACTATATACATACCACCATACAAAGAGAATTAAAATAGGACCTAAAACTTCTACAAAATATAAAACCCACCCATATTTGCATGAAAATACCACCCAACAAAGCTAAATGAATCTTAAATGTCATCTGGAAGCTCTATGTGTTGTTTTTAAAATCAAAGAACTCTAATTTTGCTTGCACAACTGGTTAAAAAAATTATATAAATTTCCTTTTAAAAATAAGCCTTTTTTCAATCTGGTATAGTGTGTAATAAGAATTCTTAGGGGATAAAAGCAGGCATTCTAATTGTTAAAGTTAGGAGAAAAACAACAGTCCTTTATAGATTCTAGTACTTCCACTAATTTTATCGAAAGTTTTTTCTTTTCAGTCAGTTATGCAACCTTTTTAGTTTCTCTACAAATTACTTCATTTTTTTTTTTAAATTCCAGGTCATAGCCAGGCATTGAGGTTGGCACATGCCTGTTATCTCAGCACTCTGGAGACAGAGCCAGGTGGATCTCTGTGAGTTCAAGGCCAGCCTGGACTACATAGTGAGTTCCAGGGCAGCTGGGGCTACAGGGAGACCCTGTCTGAAAAAGACCAAAAAAAAAAAAAAAAAACCCCAACCCAACCAAAAAAACCCAACAACAACAACAACAACAACAACAACAACAAAAACAGTAGGTCATTTGCCTTGAACACGAAGCCTCCATTGCAGAAAGGGCAATGCAGCTATCTGTCCCTTTATTTATTTAGTACCCATATGAGCAAGCACACACACTTATCACAAATGTTTTTCTATTTTAATAGACACCCATCTGAAATAAATCTCAATTTTAATATTGATTTAGTTCCAAACAATTCTCCAACTGCATGCTATGTTCTAATCAAACACTACATCCTATAATGCTGTAAAAATTATAGGAACAATAATTAAAGGTTCTACTTAGAATAAGTATTTCACAGTATTTGGGAAACCAACTTAAACGTTTGATTAAGCATTCAGCAGTGCCAGTGACCATTCTGAGCTCTGCAGTACCTTAACACTGCTGTTTCTCTGCCCCACCAATGTCAACAAAGAAAGACATTTCTTAATACTGTATCAGTGATGATATTCTGATCTCAAAAAACCCCACTCCATTCCTTCCACTTTATTCAAAACCCAGACAGATCAAAAAACTTGGGTGAGGCTTATGACAAAGTTTTCTGAGTACCCACAGCTGTGTTCTGGATTAGGAAAATGAAACAAGAAGGGAAGGAAGGGACATGGCTGAGAAGAGCACACAGCTCCCCGGAAGCCCACACCGCCACTGCCGGCATGATCCACAGGCTCAACACATGCTGCCTGCGCGTCTCTGAGCTTCCTTACATAAGCAACTTTTCTTTCAAAAATAAAATCAGTCACCATAACAGCTTGGAACTATATTACTGAACGTTCTCAGCTCCCCAACCCATGAACTATACTAAATAGAACCTTTAGTATTCTGCACCTACAGTCCAACTTACTTGTAACAAAAAGCCCCCAAATACCTTTATCCCCACCCAAAATGTTACCTGGAAACTAAAGACTTTTGGATCACCTCTAAAACATTAATCAACTTTATCATTCAAGAGACTATTGTCATTTCATATTACAGGTGACTGTACTTTGTTAATTTATAAATAACTTCAAAACATTATGAATGAAATGCACCAAACTACACCTGTGCAAAAGCAATCATGTTTTAATTATGGGCTAAATATGTCTAATACAGTAAGCATGAATTAGAAAAATTAAGATTTGAAATACGATGCTAGAGCATTTCACAATGGGAAGATCAATGAAAATTCTTTTCTACATACATTATGATTAGCAGACTAGTAAATCTTACTTGGAATGATAAGGCAAAAATAGTAAAACCACACTTTTCCTATAAAAAGATGCACAGTGTCTTCTGAAGGATAGCTATCATACAGGAAGGATAGGAGATGTGGCCACCCTGCTGCACACGCAGCAGCGCCAGGGAATCTGAGCAGAGAGGGGTCTAGTTATCCTCCTCTTCTCCATAGTCTTCAGCATCTCATTTCCTTTTCTCTCCCGAAGACCTCTTCTTCATCTTCCTCGTCTTCTTCCCCTCCATCAACACAATCATCACCATCTTCTTCATCCTGAATTTCTTCTTTCATTAAGTAGGAGAACCCTACTTCCTCCTCTCCCTCTCCTACTTCTGAGCCTGCTTCATTGTCATCCTCATCTTCATCTTTGTCTTTCTCCACCTCTTCTTCAAATTCTTAAAATCCTTCAAGTGGCCCAGCTTCATCTTCTTCCTCATCTTCTTCATCTTCATCTCCATCCTCATCATCCTCTTCTTCCGTGTCTGGTGCTTCTTTATCCTCCTGATCAAATCCATCTAAGTATGTGATTTGCTGCAGCAGTTCAAAAATATTTTCTCACTCTGGGGCTGGAGAGATGGCCTAGCGGTTAAGAGCACCGACTGCTCTTGCAGAGGACCCGGGTTCGATCCCCAGCACCCACATGGCGGCTAAGAACCTTCTGCAACTCCAATTCTAGGAGAACTCCAGTTCCAGGGGAATCCAACACCCTCTTCTGACCTCAGTGGCATTGCACGACACGGGTGCACAAACCTACATGCAGACAGTACATTCATACACATACAAAAATAAATTTTAAAAAATTAAATAAAATACTTTCTCTGTAATCTTCCAAGTTTGTGATCTCACAGTTAAACAAGACAAGACTTTTCAAATTTTTAACATTTTGCAGGGCTTTCTACTCTACTGAGATCTTTGATTTTGTTTACACTCAGATTGAGGTAGATAAGATTTGGACATTTTCTGCCAGGACTTCCAAACCTCCGGAAATTACATTGTCACTAAGTTCCAACTTTCGAAGTTTATTCAAGCCGGGAAGCTGGGCCAGTGAACTTAACTCCATATTAGCCAAACTCAGAAACTCAAGTTCTTTAAAAGTATCCTTCAGGCCTTTGATTTCTCCATTGACACACAAGCAATTATCAAGGACTAACTCTATCACCTCCTCCAGGGCTCTGTTCTTTAACTCCAGGTTAATCTTCTTCATCTCCATGTCCTCCTGCTCTTTGGGTACTGTGCTCTCTCACCCCCTTCCTGCCTTTCCCACTCCCCTCAACCCAAAATTTCTTTTTTTAAGATTTGGAAATTAATAAAAAGAAATGCACATATAAACGCCCTCTACCACCCAAACTGGGGAGGAGAAAGACAAGAATAGCAAATGGAGTCCAGTGAGTTGGGACTCAAACTTGGCTCCCCCACATCCTTGTCTACACACACACACACACACACACACACACACACACACATATACATAGTCACACGCCCACAGTTCCTTCCCCTTCAATGGCTTCTCAGAGACTGAGCCTCCATGCACATGGCTTCTCAGAGACTGAGCCTCCAATCACCGCCCAGCCAACCCCTGGCCTACACTCCCCAAGATTTCTACTGAAAATTTTACTGATAGTCTTACAGAGTTCTATTGTCTGAGACTAGTTACTTTGCTCTTGCTGCTTTCAAATTTCTTTGCTTTTGACTTTTGAGAGCTTGGTCTTAATGCATCTCCATAATTAATTCACCTAGGCTTCTTTGGAATTCACTGATCTAGATTTTTCCTTTTTCTATAATTGTGAAGAGTTCTGACATTATTTCTTTTTCTTACATTATTTCTTTAAATAAGCTATATTCTCCCGTTTTTATATCATTTCTCTTTCTTAGGCACTGTTATGTTTTGAATTAGAAATGTCCTCCAAAGTCTCATGGTTTGAACTTTTGCCCCTGAGCTACCGGCCATTTTAGGAGCCATTAGGAGGCGAGGTCTGGTTGGCAGTAGGTCAATGCAGGTGGGTCTTTGAAGATTGTTTACACTCCCAAGGCTCACATTTCTGACCTAGATTTCTCTGTGTCCTGTCCACCACCATATGAACAAGCTCCCCTTCACACTCCTGCCATTTAGTTGCTTTTGTCAGATATTTTGGTCTCAATGATTAGAAGTAGCTAATATAGACACCTATAGGGCATTGATTGGCTCACTTGATTGTGAATCATAATCCTTTCTTCCTCACTTTCTTTTTCTTTTTGTTCCTTTGCTGGGTAATTTCAAATGCCTTGTCTTCATGCTTGCTGATTCTTTCCTCTGCTGACAAAATCTGTTGTCAATATTCTCCATAGAATTTTTCATTTGGGGCTCTAGCATGAATGAGCTCTACAGTTCCTGTTACTTTATCATTTTCAGTTTCTATCTCTTTGTTGAAGTTTTAATCTTATTTGCACATTATTTTCTGATTTTATTTAGCTATTAGTCTGTTTTTTAGGTTTTTTTTTTTTTTTTTTTTTTTTTGGTAGCTCACTGAACTTGGAAGGATGTGTCTTGATTCTTTATCAGGCAGTTCAATAAATCTGCATTCTTCTGATTCAGTTATTTCCTTTTATTTTTGTTTCTTTCATAATGGCCATGTGCTACTTTTGACACATTTAAAGAAATCAGTGTTTGTTCCAGTTCTTATAGACTAGCTTCTGAATGGGAAGCTCTTCACCAGTCAGTTCATGCAGAAATTCTAGGAAGACCATTTGGGGCAGGGGTGTCTTTGAACAAGCTTCTGCTGGTATTCTCACACAGGTGTTGATCTCCTAGAGATCACTAAATAGTTGGTTAAATCACACATTTGTTTGTGGTTTTTATGGCAACTATGTATAAGCATCATTGGTAGCCACTTCCAGTCTACCTAACTTTCCTTCCATTGACATAAAAATCTCTTATGAGACAAATGGGTTAATAAGAATAAATGATGGAGTTTGGTCTTCAAGTCAAACCTCCTGGGTTCATAGCCTAGCTTTGCTATTTGTTGTGTAAACTTAGGCAATTTTCTAAACTGAGGCAATTTTCTTAACTTCTTCATACCTATTTGCTTATTAAACATATATCTTTTGTGGACATTAAATGGGATATATCACATAAAGTGGTTAGAACAACACTTCCTGCATTAACTACATACTGTACTTGAAGCATTAATTGTGGTTATTTTTATTTTCTAGGTCTAAAGAATAGATCACGTACCTGAAGTTTTGGACACATTGCACACAATCACTATCTACTACTACAAAAAGTGATCCTCCATATGTAAATTAGGGGATGCTATATTTCTTGAAAACCTGTTTAAGAAACAGAAGTCAATTCGGTTACCATGCAAGGCATTGTTATGTGAAGAACAGTGAGCATTCTGCTGTGCTGAGGAGCTGGAACAAGAAGCAGTGCATTGTGGGCCAGAGATGGTGGCTGACTTGGTCCAAATGACTCAGGATTCATCCCATGACCATATGACCTAGATTTGCATTTGCTTCCTGTTTTCTGGTGCTTCCCTTTCAACAAAACATTATAACTCTGCATACTATACAACAAGGAAATTTCCAAGGCTTTCCATAGATAATTTTTAACTCATCAGACCAAAGTCCTACAAATAAGTGGAATTTGTAAGTACTTACTAAACATCAACATGATTTTTTTTTTTTTTTGGGGCTTTTTTTTTCATTTTCTATTTCTTTTCTTTTTTATTGACGATTTGTGTATTTCATACATTATCTTTCAGCCAATTTAGACACATCCCCCGCCCCTCTCCCTGCCCCTCAACCCCAGATCATTCATGCCTTCTGCCCTACATGTCTTGCATCTTTCTCTCAGTCTTTCCAAAGTTTTTTCACTACAAGAGGCTTATTGTTTTGGGCAGAATTTAACTGTATTAGTTCGGTTGACCCAGTCCCTTTTGTTGTTTGTTGTTTGATCGACAGCTTAAACAGATCAATATGACTTGTAAAGACAACTAGGTGATTAAACAGTTGAATTCAATTTCAAAAGTGATGATTTCTATTTCTAACTCTGAGATCATGCTCTATAACTTCAGCATAGCACCCTCCCTTCTTTTTTTTTTTTAATTAGTTTTTTATTGAGCTTTGTGCATTTATACATTTTTTTTTTCAATTGTTCTTATTTTCTTTCCCGTCCGCCCCCCCACCCCCACCACCCATCCCAGATCATGCATTCTGCCATAGCTGTCCTGCATCTTGTCTTCTCTCAGTTTTTTTTTTTTTTTTCATTTTTAGCTATAAGTGATAATCCATGAGTACAAACATCCTTCATGCAAAACTATCTGCAGGCTGTTTGTGCCCAAACACCTACAGCCCCACCATCCAGTGGGGGGTGACAGGTTGTTTTGTTCAATCAAGTTGATCAAACGAGTGTCCAGACTACATTGCTGTAGTTTTCATCCATTCATCCCATCAACAAACCCCCGAATCGCAGCCCCTTACATTCTACAACACGCCCCCTCTTCCGCAGGTTGTGTTTCCCTAGGCTTAGAAAAGGGCAACAGGTGGATAGAGGAAGAACAGTCCACTCTCTCTGGAGCTGTTGACTTGGACGTCTTGGTCAATTCTGGCTGTTTCCTTTCATGTGGCTGACAGTTTTTGTCCAGGAATAACCTTTCGATCCTACTAATGAAGAACAAGCAATTAGATTATATAGGTATTTAAGCAGCACTAATAGTTTTGGTAGGTTACTTTAGCATAAGACACATGTTTGGATATGTTAATCCATGAATTAACAATTTTTCCCCCCTGTTAAATATGACAGGGTCCTTACTGTGTGCTTATAAACAATCTCCTAACCTGTAGAGGATATAAGCTTGTGGCATCAGCCATGGGTTATTTCTCCAAGGGAGAGCCAATAGCCAATTAGATTTGGGATATACAGGCACATGGCTGCCTCTGCTGCACAGTATTTCAGGCAGGTGAGGTGTAGCTGGTGCTTGACGGTGGAGTCTTGCTTGACTCAGGGAGACCCATATTTGCTTTATTGGTGTAGTGGGAGGGCCTTTGGTAACACTCCCTCTGCATTCCAGAGGCCATCGCGTACACTTGCATGTGTGGGTCTCAATACATCCCCTCTCCCATGTTAACGTCAGGTCTTGTTTCGCAGCAGGGTCTTATTGCCTCTCCTCCTTTTTTTTTTTTTTTTTTTTTTTTTTTTTTGGTAGCTCACTGAACTTGGAAGGATTGTCTTGAATTCTTTATCAGGCAGTTCATAAATCTGCATTTCTTAGATTCAGTTATTTGTACTTTATTTTGTTTCTTTCATAATGGCCATGTGCTACTTTTGACACATTTAAAGAAATCAGTGTTTGTTCCAGTTCTTATAGACTAGCTTCTGAATGGGAAGCTCTTCACCAGTCAGTTCATGCAGAAATTCTAGGAAGACCATTTGGGGCAGGGGTGTCTTTGAACAAGCTTCTGCTGGTATTCTCACACAGGTGTTGATCTCCTAGAGATCACTAAATAGTTGGTTAAATCACACATTTGTTTGTGGTTTTTATGGCAACTATGTATAAGCATCATTGGTAGCCACTTCCAGTCTACCTAACTTTCCTTCCATTGACATAAAAATCTCTTATGAGACAAATGGGTTAATAAGAATAAATGATGGAGTTTGGTCTTCAAGTCAAACCTCCTGGGTTCATAGCCTAGCTTTGCTATTTGTTGTGTAAACTTAGGCAATTTTCTAAACTGAGGCAATTTTCTTAACTTCTTCATACCTATTTGCTTATTAAACATATATCTTTTGTGGACATTAAATGGGATATATCACATAAAGTGGTTAGAACAACACTTCCTGCATTAACTACACTGTAGACTTGACATTATTTGTTATTTTTATTTTCTAGGTCTAAAGAATAGATCACGTACCTGAAGTTTTGGACACATTGCACACAATCACTATCTACTCCAAAAAGTGAGTCTCCATATTAAATTAGGGGATGCTATATTTCTTAAAACCTGTTAAGAAACAGAGAGTCAATTCTGTTACCATGCAAGGCATTGTTATGTGAAGACAGTGAGCATTCTGCTGTGCTGAGGAGCTGGAACAAGAAGCAGTGCATTGTGGGCCAGAGATGGTGGCTGACTTGGTCCAAATGACTCAGGATTCATCCCATGACCATATGACCTAGATTTGCATTTGCTTCCTGTTTTCTGGTGCTTCCCTTTCAACAAAACATTATAACTCTGCATACTATACAACAAGGAAATTTCCAAGGCTTTCCATAGATAATTTTTAACTCATCAGACCAAAGTCCTACAAATAAGTGGAATTTGTAGTACTTTACATCAACATGACTTTTTTTTTTTTTTTGGTGGCTCATTATATGCCTCAGTTTCTTTTCTTTTTTATTGACGATTTGTGTATTTCATACATTATCTTTCAGTCCAATTTAGACACATTCCCCTCTCCCTGCCCCTCACCCCAGATCAGTTCATGCCTTCTGCCCTACATGTCTTGCATCTTTCTCTCAGTCTTTCCAAAGTTTTTCACTACAGAGGCTTATTGTTTTGGGCATAATTTAACTGTATTAGTTCTTTGACCCAGTCTTTATGTTGTTGTTGTTTGACAGCTTAAACAGATCAATATGACTTGTAAAGACAACTAGGTGATTAAACAGTTGAATTCAATTTCAAAAGTGATGATTTCTATTTCTAACTCTGAGATCATGCTCTATAACTTCAGCATAGCACCCTCCTTCTTTTTTTTTTTTAATTAGTTTTTATTGATGCTTTGTGCATTTCATACATTTTTTCCAATTCAGTTCAGGCTTGTTTCCCTTTCCCTCCCCCCCCACCCCCACCCCATCCCAGATCATGCATTCTGCCATAGCTGTCCTGCATCTTTCTCTCAGTTTTTTTTTTTTCATTTTTAGCTATAAGTGATAATCCATGAGTACAAGCATCCTTCATGCAAAACCTATCTGCAGGCTGTTGTGCCCAAACACCTACAGCCCCACCATCCAGTGGGGGGTGACAGGTTGTTTGTTCAATCAAGTTGATCAAATGAGTGTCCAGACTACATTGCTGTAGTTTCACCATTCACCCCAATCGCAGCCCTTACATTCTACCACGCCCCCTCTTCCGCAGGTTGTTCCCTAGGCTTAGAAAAGGGGCACAGGTGGATGAGAGGTAAAACAGTCCACTCTCTCTGGAGCTGTTGACTTGGACTCTGGTCAATTCTGGCTGTTTCCTTTCATGGGCTGACAGTTTGTCCAGGAATAACCTTTCGATCCTACTAATGAAGAACAAGCAATTAGATATATAGGTATTTAAGTCAAGCACTAATAGTTTGGTAGGTTACTTTAGCATAGACACATGTTTGGATATGTTAATCCATGAATTACAATTTTTCCCCCTGTTAAATATGACAGGGTCTTTACTGGCTAATAACATCTCCTAACCTGTAGAGGATATAAGCTTGTGGCATCAGCCATGGGTTATTTCTCCAAGGGAGAGCCAATAGCCAATTAGATTGGGATATACAGGCACATGGCTGCCTCTGCTGCACAGTATTTCAAGGCAGGTGAGGTGTAGCGGGTGCTGACGGTGGAGTCTTGCTTGACTCAGGGAGACCCATATTTGCTTTATTGGTGTAGGGGCCTTTGGTAACACTCCCTAGCAATTCCAGAGGCCATCTGTACACTTGCATGTGTGGGTCTCATACATCCATCCCATGTTAACGTCAGGTCTTCGTGCAGCAGGTTGTTATTGCCTCTCCTCCTGTAGTATCCCAACCTTGAGGCAAGAGCCCTTACCTTTTGTGGGCCTTGGATCCCCTGGCACGAACATGCCCCTGGTAGAACAATCCATATGCTGATGTCAGAGCTCCGCTTAATATATATTTGGCCTGAGTGCATAGCCACTAGGACGTTTAGTATTATATTGGTTCTGAACAGAGAGTAAGCCTGCCACAAGTTCCTCCATTTATAGTCAATTGAAAGAAAAGACGCAAAAGTTTACCGGTTTTTTATAAGAGATACCTCTACAATAGTTGTCTCCTGCCAATTGTACAGTTGGGGAACGACCTCATCATCGTCATAGTTCTCTTGTTCAGGGGGGGGGAAGGCAAGAAAAGTCTCATATCAGAACCTTTGTGGCACCTAGAAGGTAAGTTTCATTAGGATCCATTATAAATAGTGTTACATGGTAGGATCCCAGAGGGGTTTCGATGTTTATGGTCATCTGAGGCTTTTTCTTCCTTTTGAATGTTTCGACCGGGTCAGCCTTTCCATTTGCCACTTGTTAGGTACATCCTACTAATGCAAACCTGTATCTTTTTCTTTCTTTTCCAGCCTTAAAGTTGGTGACGTATTTGTCTGTGGAACAAAAATCTTTTCCCATAAGTTAGTTTGTTTAAGATTTGAATTGCAAGGGTTGATGAAAGGTTTCATGGTCTTTCTGTATCCCCCCCCCTTTTTTTTGTAGCATAGAGCTCCAGAAGACAGTTGTAGTAATACATGACTAGAGGGTGAGTCAGGCACAGAGTCATCAAATTCACCCATGGTTGTTTTGGGTGACTAATATATTGATAACTTGGGGAAGCAAACTTAATTTTTACGTTTAAAAAATCATCTTATAGTGAAGAAGAATGCTGCACATAGTGATATGTACAACCAGAAGAAATTATAGAGAACATTTATTGTATGTGTCAATCCCAAAGTTCTTGCTCTACAATTTTATGTAAAGCAAGATGTGGGCAACAGCGAATTATATCTCCGTTTAATTAAGATGCATTACCATTTTTAACGATTCTGTAAACCAATGGTGTTAATATACACAGATTTACTTTACTAAGGTCCTAAAACACCTGTGTCCTGTAGACAGTGTCTAGGCGAAACGGGTACTTGCTGAGTCACGTCATAAATATGCTTAATCGAATATACAACCGTTGTCCCTCTCCCACCATTCCCCCTTTCCAATTCACCATTTAGTCCATTTTCTGATGCAGTCTTTTCGTTGTTCTTTTACTATGCATCCCTCTCCATGAGAAATATTTATATCTGGGTTGTTGGTACTAGCATCCACATATGAGGATCACCATTTGTCGTTTGTTTTTCTGGGACTGTGTTACTTCACTTAAACATAATGTCTTCCAGCTCCATCCATTTACCTGCAAATTATCATAATGTGTTGTCCTCTTTACTGGCTGCATAGTTTCCATTGTGATACATGTACACATTTCTCTATCCACTCGTCAGTTGAAGGGCACCGGGCTCGGTCCAGCGTTGCTCTTGGGTGAACAGAGCTGGCTGGCGCGTTATGGGGGCGCCCCTGCGACCCCCTTTTTACAGTGGGATTGGGCCCAAGATAGACTGCAACTGTGGTTGACTGTCAGAGAATATCACGAAAATTTAAGTGGTTCTTCCAAAAACGAGTGAATACAAGCAAATAAAAGCTCTCCTGTAAGTTTAGGTTGGGGCTTGGTATCGGGGGAAGGTTCATATTAGGCAACTAGATTTATATTATATATTATATATATATATATATATATATATATATACATACAACTTAATTATATCAACACCATACTCCTTCCTTTGACCACCCTCACTACCCTCTTCCCAAAATCCTTCTTTTAAGAAACAATAACCCAGTGAGTTCATATGGCTATCCACTTGGGCATGGATAACTCTGCCAGCAGCCACCCTCCAAAGATAAGTGCTTTTCCCCTCCCCTGGCAGCCATTAACTCTCAACAGATCCTCAGCTAGGGGTAAGGCCTTGGGGATCCCTCCCCTCTCTATGCTGGAATTTTTATAATCACCTAAAATGTATTACTGGTTGAAAATTATAATTTTTATTATTTATAATTTTTATTTTTGTGAATTTTGTATGAGTGCTATAGTTATATCATTTCCACCTCTTCCTCTGCTCCCTCCAACTCTTCCCGCACACCTCCCACTCTCTCTCTCTCTCTTTCAATTTCAGGGCCTCTTCTTTGATTATTATTGTTACACACAGAGAGTTATTGGTGCTTGTGTTTACATGTGTTAAGCACTGGCCATTTGGGATTGGATAATTGGATAACCTATCAGGAAGTTCATTCCAGGAGAAAGCTTCTTCTCCCTCCCTCAGCAACCAATGATTGCCCATTGCTTTCCATCTAGAGGTGGAGAGACCTTGTGAAATGTCCTCCATCCACATTGTCCTGTCAACTGATGTTGTCAATATGCAGATATTGTTTAGGCAACTCTATTGTTGCAGGCATCTGGTCCTCTGGTTCATATCATCTTTCTGCTTCTTCTATGGTTTTTCCCTGAGCCTTAGGTGTAAGCCTTGCATGGTAGATATATCAATTGAGGCTGGGTACCCCATAGTTACTTACTCTCTGCATTTTGATCAGTTGTGGATCTCTGTAGAATCCTCAGTCTGTTCCAAAAAGAAGCTTCTTTAACCAGAGATAAGACCTATACTTACCTGTGGGTGTAATGATAAGCATTTAGAATATGGTTAGAAATTATCCTGGCTTAGAAAATAAATGGCAAGAGTAAGGTCTCCCCTAGGGCCCAAGACTTATTCTCTCTCTTGACCTTCCACCTTCTACCATGTGAAGATGAAGTAAAGCTCAACACATTTTAGTTCCTTGCCTTTATAATTCGCAAACCCCAGATTGAGAAAAGAACATTTCTATTTCTATTCTTTATAAATTACTAATCTGTGGCATTCCACTATAGCACCACAAGAAGACTCAATACTATATATATATATATATATGCAGTACAAATTGGGGAGAGCAACAACAAAAGAACTGGAAAACAAACAAACAAACTCTGGAAGGACTCGGAAAGAGATGCAGGACATGTGTGGCAGAGTGCAGCAACTTGGGTGGGGCGGGAGGCATGGAAAGGGAAGTAACTCGACTTCATTGAGAAATGATGTATGATGTATGGAAAAAGTTTAATAACAATAAAAAACAGGAAAAACATAAAAAAACAAAAATAATATAGAAAATAAATTTTTGCAAGTATAATATGCTCTTCATTCCTGTGAAAAGAGGAAGTTCTCATATATAATAAACGGATGTGGAAAGTTCTTCAGAATTTAAAAATTGATGAGTTAGACTTTTTCCTCTTATCACTATCAACAAAACAGAAAGTTCTTTATTTTATTTTATTTAGTTTTGTATATGTATGAATGTACTGTCTGCATGTAGGTTTATGCACCCGAGTCGTGCAAGGCCGCGGAGGTCAGAAGAGGGTCTCGGATTCCCCTGGAAATGGAGTTCTCCTGGAATTGGAGTTACAGATGGTTCTTAGCCGCCATGTGGGTGCTGGGGATCGAAACCGGGTCCTCTGCAAGAGCAGTCGGTGCTCTTAACCGCTAGGCTATCTCTCCATCCCCAAAACTGAAAGTTCTTAAGTCATCATCTTCAACTAGACAATTATAAATTTTCCATCAAAAAGGCAAAGTCTTTCATAGACAGAAGTAAGCCATTTAGTTCCTGTCCTTACCAGCAACTCAATAATAACAATGAAATTCCAGTAAATGACTAGGACTGGCAAGATGGTCCAACAGGTAAAAAGGCACTTTTTATGCAAGGCTGATAACCTGAGTTTAATATCTGGAAGGCAAGAACCAGATCCACAAAGTTCTCCTCTGGGCTCCATGTGTGTCATGGGTGTACACTACTCCCACCACTTCCGTAAATGAAGTCAGTAACTATGTGCTCTAGTTTTCTTCTAATTACTGTGGCAAAAAACTACGGCCAAAACCAACTTGGAGAAGAAAGAGTTTATTCATCTTACATCTCCCAGGTCACAATTCATCAGTGAGGGAATCCAACACAGTAACTCAGGGCAGGAACCTGGAGGCAGGGCTGAATCACAGGCCATGGAGGAACATTGCTTACTGGCTTGGTCCCCTGGCCCATGCTCAGTCTCCCTTCTTATAAACACAGGACAACCTGCCCAGGGATGACACTGCCTGCAGTGGACTGGGCCTTCCCACATCACTCAACAATCAAGAAAATGCCTCACAGAAATGGACACAGGCCAGTCCAATGAAGGAAATTCTCCAATTGCGGCTTCCTTAACCCAGGTGTGTCAAGTTGACACTAAAGCTATCCAGCATATTATGTTTTTTCTTAGGGCTTGCAAAGAATTAGTTCCCTTGAAGACTCTGAAAACCAGCATTCTAAAGTATGTCAAGCCCATTCTTACTACAGGTTCTTCCAGTTCAGCCTTGGAAAAATAGAAAACAAACACATAGGCAAAGGATGGAAAAGTAAATCAGTATATCTGCAAATACTGAAAAACTGGGATCAAAGCTGTTCTAGAAAACTGACCCAAAGGCTTCAGCATATTTCTGTACTGAATCAAGATAAATACTGTGAAATTTAACTAGCATAAAGATAAATTTCTTACATTGGGCATGGTGGAACCAGCCTTTTTAATCCCAGTCCTTGGGAGCCAGAGGCAGGCTGAGACTAGAAGACCCTGTCAAACAAAACAAAACAAAACAAACAAACAAAAAAAAAAACCCATAAATTTCTGCACTTGGGTTAAATAAGATGATTACATAAGAATAAATAAAGATGACCAGAGGAAAAACATCAGTGTTTCAGTTGATGAGCGAGGACAGCCATTCAGATATTCCATGTCTCCTTAGGTACCAAAGAAGAGTGATACTTATCTCCCTAGATCCTTTGTGGATTAGCTTCATTCTGAAATGCTTTGTTTCAGTTTGAGTGGAACTGCTGAACAGTGAGCAGGAGCAGGGTGGTGATCACAGTCGCATGTACGTGCCATTGTAGTCTACTTTCTTGGATATATTTTGGGTAGTTTTTTAATCCCCGTAGTAATCCTATGATATAAATACTATGAGGAAGAGAGATTGAAATTAGCCAAGCTAATCTGAAAATATAAATCCACACAAAATCATTTATGTGACCATTTCTAACATACTTAGTCATTATCACCCAACTTAAGAGAGGCCAAAAAGCAATTTTGGTGCATTACACAATGCAGTACAATTGCTGTGATCTGAATGTTCTGTCTCCCAAAAGTTGATCTTAAAATCCTCACCCTAAAGTGACGATTCTAGAAAGATAGAACCTTGGCATGGGGTGGGGGGTGGGAGATTGATAGTATTAGCTGTCAGTTTGACATATCCTAGATTCACCTGGGAAGGAAGCCTCAATTGAAGGATGGCAGATCAGATTGGCCTGAAGGCATGTCTGTGAGGGATTGTCTTGATCACATTGCCACTGTGGGGGGCACCATTCCCTGGGCAGGACTATGTAAGAGTGGAGGTAGCAGAGGCACATTCATTTCTTTCTGCTCTTATCTGTGGATTTGATATGACTAGCTGCTTGAGTTCCTGCCCGGACTTCCCCAAAATAAAGGACTGTAACTTGGAATTGTAAGTTGAGTAAATCTTCTCCTCCCCTGTGTAGCTTTGGATCCGGGTGTCTTATCATAGCCACAGAAGTGAAATCAGAACAGGAAATGAGTGTGTCATGGAAGCAGAAACCCTGAGAATGGGATAATGCTCCTGCAAAAATGGCCCAGAAGACTCCTTACTGCTTAAAGTAAAAATGACCATCCAGGAAACTGGTCTTCCTTTTTTTTTTTTTTTATTAATTTTATTTATTTCTGTATGTGTACGAATGTATTGTCTGCATGCAAGTCTGTGCACCCGTGTCGTGCAATGCCGCGGAGGTCAGAAGTGGGCGTCGGATTCCCCTGGAGCTGGAGTTCTCCTGGAGTTGGAGTTTCAGACGGTTCTCAGCCGCCATGTGGGTGCTGGGGATCGAACCCGGGTCCTCTGCAAGAGCGGTTGGCGCTCTTAACCGCTAGGCCATCTCTCCAGCCCGAAACTGGTCTTCCTAAGACAGTGAGTCAAACAGTGCCTTGATATACACTTTCCAGTCTCTAGAACTGTGAGAATTATTTGTCATTGTTTATTTAAAACATACTATAATATTCTCTTTATAGAGACCAATGCCAAAATTGAGAAGCATGGCTAATAAATGACAAAGACAGATCACAGACTCCTTAACCTCTGCTCTGTCATTTTTACTGTACTACAAGTGTGATGCTCAGCATGGGGAGAGAAAGCTGAGTGATTAATGTTAACATTTTCAAACATGAAAGGATTATTACATGAAAAAGAATTCAAACTTATTCTGAAGAGATAACTAACCAACATTAAGAGAACTAGATTCAGCAAAGGCTGAATGAGTTTGCTACTCATAACTGTAAAAGACAGTAACACAAAAACCAATAGAAATAGGGGAGTAATGAACTAAATTGCATTTCCTAATAGGTCTTGGATTTTTCTAAAAGCTCCAGAGATTTTTTTCCTTTACTTTCATTTTTAAATAAACCTATTTTCATTGTGTAAGCAGAAGTGGAAAGATCAGAGGGAAGATATGTTATTGAGGTGGGAAACAACACCAATAAACTCATTTGCCTAAAACTTTGGGATTTCAGCAGCAAAACTTTTCACAGAACATATCTATGATGCTCACTGAGTGTACATGAAAACATGAAGGAAAAAACAAGACAGTGTTTTTCCAGGATACTACTTTGGTCTAGTAGTGCTGTATCCTTCCATACAGTTAAAGCTTATTCAAAATACCACACAATGGGCTGGAAAGATGGCCTAGTGGTTAAGAGTACTAACTGATCTTGCAGAGGACCCAGGTTCAGTCCCCAGCACCCACCTGGCAGCTGAGAACCTTCTTTAACTCCAGTTCCAGGGGAATCCAACATCCTCTTCTGACCTCCAATGCATTGCATGACACAGGTGCACAAACCTACATGTAGTCAGTACATTCATACACATTAAAAATAGATAAAATTTAAAAAAATACCACACAAAATATCAAGGCAGCATTTTGTTTCTTTCTCCGATGTCAGTAATGGATAGTGTCACTGAGCAGTAAAAATCACCAAACTACCACTCAGCAACACTATTTCTAATCCCATTTCTGCTAAGTACTGCTTGACAAATAGTTTATAACTAGCATAAAAATAAGTTCCTGCTTCTACAATAATTTTCATGATTCTATATGAGTAAAAGATCTGTTTGTTTTAGTTGATTGGAGTTAATGATGGTGGATAGCCTCCATGTGGGTGCTGGGAACAGCAAGAGCAGCCAGTTCTTGTAACTGATGAGCCATCTCTCCAGCCCAGAGAACCACTGAATCTAATTAATGTTTACTCCAACATTATTTATTTATCTAATTAATGTATTACTCCTGTAATATTAACTGAGGAACTGCTATGTATCAACTATCATGCAAATGCTGAAGCTAATAATGAGAAAATATTTGACCAAAAAGTCAATAGCCTAGTAAGCAAATAATCATGAAAGTAAATAAATATAATATGTAATATACTAAAATAATTATAGAAATAGAGGTGAGTATGAAACTCAGGCAAAACAAACTGAAATATACCTGAATCTGTCAGGAGCTCCAGAGGAGAATTAAAAGAAAGAAAAGCATTTACATTGAGCTGTATCAATGGATGAAAGCCTACAGAAACAGGAAGTGCAATTCACCTATGAGGTAAGAATATAGTTGCCCTCTCATGGTTTTTGTATTGGCCTAGTTCTATTTACCTTACTGAAACCGCTTTTGGGTTTCTAAAAAAAAAAAAAAATACCAAGATTTTGTAATGCCTAGAAAATGTTGGAGACAGCAGAGGATCAGAAGTCTAAAAAAATTGGTAAATGTTGTTTATAGCTTCAGTTTGAAGTGAAAATTTCATTAGACTATTTTTTTTTTGCATGTGAGCGAGTTCAGAGTTTAGGAAGCAGCTCTGACTTTCTTACTTGCTGAGTGAATTTAACTAACTTATTGAACATATCTGTTACTCAGGTTCTTTATGTGTGAAATGGGATATTTTTCCAGAACTTGGGTAATGGTTAATCTCAACTGGTTAATTGTCAACCTGATGAGACCTAGAATTAATCACCTGGGAGACAAGCCTTTGAGCATGATCATTTGGCATTATGCAGCTTAGGCTAGCCTTTGAGCCCTCTTATAAAGAATTATCTAGATTAGGTGGAAGATTTGCCCATTTGGGGCATCACCATTCCAAGGGCTGGTGTTCTAGACTGAATAAAAAGGAGAAAGGAAGCAGAACACACACATTCCTCACTCTGCCTCCCAACACAAAGTGACCAGGTGCCTCCTACTCCATCTGTCACACTTTCCCTGACACAGGACTGCCTCCCTGAAAATACAAGCTGAAATCCTCCTTCCTTAAATTCCAGTTGTCAGGTATTTTGTCACAGGAAGAACAATTAATACATAGGCTGCATAGAAAATGGTAGTTGTTAAAAAATATGATATATAATTCTACAAGCTGTAAACCAAATATTTGTCCTTAGTCACACCAAGATTCCAAAACAAAATGTTTGAAAGATTCTTAACACAAAAAAGGAAGTGGTAATATTTTAGGGCTAGAACCAGTTCACTAATAATTCATTTCAGACCTCACACACATTTCCTGTTTGAGCACATCTATTTCATCACCACATGAAAGGGATTTTGCAGACTTAACACAAATGAATTTCATCTGTAACTGGAATCCCTGTAAAATAATGAGGAAGTGTGTACACAGAAGACTTGGGTGATGCACAGATAAGGAAGTAGACACTCTGGGTACCCAAAGGAATGTCTGTACCTTTTTAGAAGGCAATTATAACAGATTAGAAGAAATAGATGCTTACAGAGCTATTTAGTATATGAATATATGTTCAGTATCATAGTAATATAAAAGACAGAGGTGTTAATTCTGCTTAAGTGATATGGAAGGCAAAATAGCAGAGAAGAAAATATTTGAACTGACTCTGAAGTGTGATTTTTTTAATCTCATTTAGTGATTTTGGAAAATATCTCCTTATGCTATTCGAAGTGTCCAAACTTCAAGAAGTATCTGATTGTTTTAATTAAAAATTTTCTACCATTTATCACTAAACAAATCTATGAAAAATTGAAACCATTTTAGGTTTGCATGAGAGCATTGTCTTTTTTTTTTCTTTTTTTTTCTTCTATTACTTTTTAATTTTTTTTCATTTTTTAACAATAAGTAATAATTTATGAGTACAAGCATCCTTCATGTAAAACCAATTTGCAAGCAGTTGTGCCCAAACCCACACAGCCCAAGGGTCCCACCATCCAGCTGGGGGGCTTGTATGTTCAATCAAGTTGATCAAATAAGTGTCCAGTCTATATTGCTGTAGTTTCACCATTCACCCCAATC
>VZQC01009812.1:49512-76190 GCA_009823505.1 Rhizomys pruinosus
GCACTCAGAGCTATAAACTTCCCTCTTAGGACTGCTTTTAAAGTCTCCCATAGGTTTTGCTGTGTTGTGTTATCATTGTCATTCAGTTCCAGGAATCTTTTTATTTCTTTCTTTATTTCTTCCTTGACCCATTCATTATTTAGGAGAGTGTTGTTTAGTCTCCATGTGTTCTTGTAAGTTGTAGGGTTTATCTTGGTGTTCATAATGAGTTTTATTGCACTGTGTTCTGATAGAATGCATGAGATTATTTCAATCTTTTAGTATTTGTTGAGTTTTTTTCCTGTGTCCCAGTATATGGTCTATTTTGGAGACTGTTCCATGAGGTGCTGAGTAGAAAATGTATTCTCTGGTGTTTGGGTGAAATATTCAATAGATGTCTGTGAGGTCCATTTGGTGTATTGTATCATTTAGTTCAGATGTCTCTCTGTTTATCCTTTGTCCTGTTGATCTGTCTAAAGGACTTAGTGGGGTATTGAAGTCCCCTACTGTTCGTGGGCTGGGGTTAATCTGTGCCTTGAGATCCTGAAGAATTGTCTTTATATAGTTTGGTGCACCAGTGTTTGTTGTGTATATATTCATGATTGTAAGATCTTCATTGTCAATTGTTCCTTTAATAAAGATGTAATGGCCCTCTTTGTCTCTTGATTTCTTTTGCTTTGAAGTCTGTTTTGTCTGATATTAGAATAGCAACACCTGCTTTCTTTTTGGTACCATTTGCTTGGAATATTTTCTTCCATCCCTTCACCTTAAGTTGGAGCCTGTCCTTGAAATTGAGATGGGTTTCTTGTAGACAGCATATAGATGGGTTTTGTTTCCTAATCCATTCTCCCAGTCTATGCCTTTTGATTGGGAAGTTTGGCCCACTAATATTTAAGGTTATAATTGAAAGATGTATGTTGCTTCCTTTCACCTTATTATCCATTTGGACTTTTAGCCTCTTATTCTTCTCCTATGGTTATGTATTTATTCGTTTCTTTTCCTAGGTGTTTGAAGATTGTTGCTCCTCTCTTCTGCCCTTTGAATTGCTTCAAGTATTTTATGAAGAGTTGGTTTTCTGAACATGTATTCTATCATCTCGTTTATGTCATGGAAGATTTTTCTCTCTCCTTCAACTATAATTGACATTTTTGCTGCCTCTGCCTCCCAAGTGCTGGGATTTAAGGCAGGAGCCACCACGCCCAGCTCCATTTTCCCATTTTGAAGTGAGAGATTTTGGACTGTCTTTCTATAAGACATAGGTTATCTTTGAGATTTTGGATCATTTTTGTATAAAATATATAGGTTATCTCTGTAAATTTGTGATTTGAATCATGTTATCTTTCCTAGTCTCTATATTTTCTAAAAGAAGTCACAGTATCGAGGGCCGGAGAGATAGCTTAGCAGTTAAGAGCACTGACTGCTCTTGCAGAGGACCCAGGTTTGATCCCCAGCACCCACATGGCAGCTGAGAACCATCTGTAACTCGAATTCCAGGAGAACTCCAGTTCCAGCGGAATCCGAGACCCTCTTCTGACCTCTGCAGCATTGCACAACATGGGTGCACAAACCTACATGCAGACAGTACATTCATACACATATAAAAATAAATAGAATTAAAAAAAAGAAGAAGTCATAGTATTTTGGAAATGTTCATTCATCTTTAGATCTAACTGTGCTTTGTCTCTAGATAATCCTAGATATACATACTATTTGATGAATATTTATGGAGTAAAAAATGTAATGAATGTATGACTGGTTATATATTGTACATTGTGTTTACATAAAATGAATTAAAGTGACTCATGTATTTTTATAATTTAAATATACTATTACTACTGTTTAATTATATTCTAGAAATAACCTAAGGCAGCCAAGAAGAACAAGACAGAATTCAAATTTTTCATATTCATCTTTACATACATTATATAAGCATAGAATATGGATTGTCTAATTGCTGTGACAAAATACCTGACAAGAGGAAGCTTAAAAGAGGGAGGGTTTACTGTGCCTTACAGTGTGAAAGCACAGTGCCATTTTGGTCAAAAGGTATGTGTTAAAAGCAAGTTTCAGCTGTGGTGACAAAAGAGGGACAGGATTGATCACATTATGTCTTCAATCTGGAAACAGAAGAAAACATGCTGACTGACACTCAGCTGCCTTCTTCCTTTTCCCTTTTATCCAGTCTGGGCCCCCAGTCTATGGAATAGTGCCATCCACATCCAGGACGGGTCAGTTAAACCTTTTTGGAAATACCAGAAGTGTGACTCCTCAATAATTTCAAATCTAGTCAGCGTGACAATAAAAACCAATTATCACAATGAAAGTATATAAAATATGAAGAAAATGCCACATTTGGTTGCTAGAGGTACTTACTGAAGCTTAATGAAGACAGAAGTTTCAGATAGAGTAATCTGACATAGAGATAGCTAATTATACACTGAAAACAAACTTAACCAAAGACACCAAAGATCTCTACAATGAAAATTTTAAACCCCTGAAGAAGGAAATTTAAGAAGACATCAGAAGATAGAAAAACCTCCCATGCTCATGGATTGGGAAAATTAATATAGTAAAAATGTCCAGTCTATCCAAACTCTTGTATAGATTTAATGCAATCCCAGTTAAAATCCCCAAGAGTTTCTTCACAGGCTTGGGGAAAAAAAGTCCTTAATTTCATTTGGAAAAACAAAAGACCCAGAATAGCCAAAGCAACCCTGAGTGAAAAGAGCAATACAGGGGGGATCTCTATACCAGACTTCAAACAATACTACAGGGCTATAGTCATAAAAACAGCTTGGTACTGGCACAGAAAACAGACCTGTTGACCAATGGAACAAAACTGAAGATCCGAACTTGAGTGCATAAAATTTCAGCCACCTCATATTTGACAAGGGGGCCAAGAAGACACAATGGAGGAAAGATAGCATCTTCAGCAAGTGGTATTGGCAAAACTGGATCACCACTTGTAGAAGAATGAAATTAAACCCTTACCTCTCACCCTGTGCAAAAGTCAACTCCAGATGGATTAAAGACTTCAACATGAAACCCCAAACTCTGAAGGCAATAGAAGAAAAAGTTGGCAGCAGACTACAAGACATAGGCCTAGGAAAAGACTTCCTAAATCAGACAGCAGCTGCACAAGAATTAAGTTCAACATTGACAAATGGGACCTCATTGAGGTATGTCAAAAGAAACAATCAAGGAAGTGAAGAGAAAACCCACAGAGTGGGAGGAAACCTTCACCACAGATACATCTGACAAAGCATTGATTTCCAGAATATATAAACTAATCAAAAAAACAAAGAAGAAAACAAATGACCCACTCAAAAGATGGAGCAAAGTGCTGAACAGAGACTTCACAAGTGAGGAATTAGAGATGGCTGAGAAACATCTTTAAAAGTGTTCAATGTCGCTAATAATTAAGGACAGGCAAATTAAAACCACTTTAAGATATTATCTCACTACAATAAGACTGGCTAGGATCAAGAAAACAAATGATACCAAGTGCTGGAGTGGTTGTGGGGAAAGAGGAACACTCATCCACTGCTGGTGGGAATGTAAACTTGTACAGCCACTATGGAAATCAGTGTGGAGAACCCTTGGAAGACTTGGAATGAACTTGCCACCTGACCCAGCCATACGATTCCTGGGCATGTACCCTTAAGACTCATCTTACTGTAGAAATACATGCACAGCCATGTTTATTGCAGCTCTCTTCACAATAGCAAGGAGCTGGAACCAACTCATGTGCCCCTCAACTGACAAGTGGATAGAGAAAATGTGGTACATCTACACAATAGAGTTCTATGCAGTGGTAAAGAAAGATGACATCATGAACTTTGCAGGTAAATGGATGGAACTAGAAGATATTATGTTAAGTGAAGTAACACAGTCCCAGAAAAACAAACGATGAATGGTATCCCTCATCTGTGGATGCCAGCACCTAATTGTATGGCAAACTGAGCAACATCAATGTGATCTGAAAACAACTGTGCTCTTATATTGTAGAATCCCTTAAAAAAATAAACAAATACAAAAATACAAAAAATACAAAAAGAAAATAATACTATAAAAATCACATATTGAGTTCCTTCATTGTGTCAGAGTAAAGATTTTTCTTTTATTCATGATTTAATTTTAATCTTAAAGGCATCTTATGCAGTAGAAATAATTACACTGATGTTATAAAAGAAAATCCAGACAAAGCACATAAATTGTTGAATTCCATCCAAGACATAAATAGCAGAGCCAAGATTTCAATTCAGGGTTAATTAACCAAACCTAAATTCATCATCCGAACCACAGCACTCAATTGTCTCTACAGAGGAGGTACACATTATAAAATAACATAATTTAATATATGTGGAAAAGGCATTCTAGGAAATTGAAAATAGTTATCTGTGTGTTGAACTCATATTAGGGGGTGTTCTAGTTTGCTTTTCCATTGCTGTGACAAAACATTCTGACCAATTCTAACTCGGGGAGGAAAGGGTTTATTTGGCTCACATCTCCTGGGTCACAGTTCATCACTGAGGGAGCCTACCATAGGAACTCAGGGCAGGAACCTGGAGGCAGAAGCTGTAGCACAGGCCATGGAGGAATGCTACTAACTGGCTTGCTCCCCTGGCCCATCCCAGCCTGCTTTCTTATACTGTACATAAGAACCTGCCCAGGGTGTAACCACCCACAGTGGGCTGGGCCCTACCACGTAACTCAACAATCAAGACAATACTCCACAGACAAGGCCACAGGCCAGTCCAATGGAGGCAATTTCCAATTGATGCTCTCTCAACACAGGTGTGTCAAGTTGACACTAAAGTGATCCAGCACAGAGGAAAAGGAGACCTCTCCACTAAGTAAAGCAAAGAGGATGATCAGAAAAAGTTACAAGGCCTGAAATAGGAACTGAAACTGTGTCAGAAACTGAAGCAGCTCTGGGTGTTAACCATTTTCAATCTTTGATTCAAACAAGTTATCGCATATGGAAGCCCCTGACTTTCCACTTATTTCAGTTCTATTATCCCCACCCATCAAGAAGTCAGTGATTTAAGTTTGCTTTTCTCCACTAATAAGTGGATAGGTCATATTTATTCCTCCTATGTTGTATTTAAAATCCCCAAGAAAAGAAATTGACTTTGCTCAGATTATCTAATTGCAAAAAGCCATAGGTCACACAGTATGTCTCCACCACTCTTCTGGGAAAAGGACATGCCAATCGCAACTCACTAAATAAATAATAAATATACATCTGCCTGCCAGACACACAGATGTCTAGTTTTCTCTATCCAATCCACAATTTTAATTTTCCTCACAGCCAAGTTTTATTCAGATTGTATAACTTGTTATTTAACTTCCCATTTACTCCTTATCTGCCAATTATTTTTCCATTTCTTCCTTGTTCCAAGGAATTTGGCTGCTTCTCATATTATGGCACTAGAAGTGAACTTTCTGATACAACCAACAATTATCTACAATGTCGTCATGAACCTGCAGGCTTTTTTATTTTTTATTTTTTTTTATTTTTGAGACAGGGTCTCCCTTTAGTCCCTTTAGTCCCAGCTGTCCTGGAGCTTGCTCTGTAGACCTGGCTGAGGTTTTAAGTAAGTTTCTTTATTCTAAGGGGAACTCTTAAACAGTAAAGTTCTCCTTGGGAAAAGAAAATCTCATCTTAGGCAAAACTTGTACAGGTTCTTATAGCGAAAAAAAAAATCTTTACTTACAGCAAAAGTCTCTGCTTATAGCAAGATCTCTTTATGTTCTTATGGCTACAGCTTCTCATGGCAGAATATCTGCTTATGGCAAAAGTCTCTCCTTCTAGCTTAAGGTAAATGGTGGTTTCTTTCTAGCTTAAGGCAAATGGAAGTCTTTCTCTCTTCTTAAAGCAAATGGTAATCCCTCTATTCTTTGTGCAAGCATATTTATAGGGCAAGAGCATGTGGCCCAGAAAAAGCCCACGTAAAGGCTAGAAATCTGCTTCTCACAAAGGACCTGGGAAGAGACAGCTCTAGGAAATAAGGCTTGAGTGAACTAATAACCTTGGGGGAGTACCTAGCAATTAAGAGCATGCATAAATCCTAGTAAAAGCAAAGGAGACAGTCTAGTAATGAAGTACGCAAGGTCTACTCCTAAAGCATCCAATAACTAGGAGAAGAGACAGATATTAAATCAAATGGAGACTGTCCCAAGATGGCTTTTCCACAGAGCAAAGGAATTTGAGGCCTAGCAGCAGCCCCTAATTCTTGTGTTCCAGACAGGGCTGTAGAAGGAGATCTGGTTTCAGACTCCTGCCCTGTCAAGGCTGCACTGCCAGCTCAAAAATTCCTAAATTCTGTTCTAGACCTAATTTAACCCATTCTGGGCTACAGCACTAATCAGTAATAGAAACATCCTCACAGGCAAACCCAGAAATATTTTATTAGGTACAAGAACATATCTTAGCCCACTTAGTAAATGTACAAAACTGGTCATCACAAGTTCATCTGTCATCAACTTGGCATCACTAAGTGTGATGGTTATTCCTGGGTGTCAACTTGACTGGACTAGGGATGAACAAATATTAGAAAGAGATCTTCAGATTGGACTACCTCAAGCCAGATGGCCCACCCTAAACGTAGGCATTACCTTCTGCTGGCAGGCAGTATAAAAGGCCATGGCAGAGGGACAGAGAGAGCTGGTCCCTTTTTTCCTGCGCTTGCCTTCTGGTGAGTTTGTCTTGCTGCTGTGATTAACTTTTTGGATCCCAGTGTATACTGACACAGGCAGATCTCCTGGAATCCATTGGGCCTTCAGCACCAGATTGGGACTACTGAGACATCTAGCCTTGTGGACTGAGCTGGATTCTCAGCCTCTCCAGTACAGTGTGGCTATTGTTGGACTCCTTGGACTCTACCCCATGAGTGAATCAATAAATCTGTATATAGATATATATTCATTCTATTGATTCTGTTTCTTTAGAGAACCCTGACTAATACATTACGTATTTCCTTAAACCATATTTGACCACCAAATATATAATAACAAAGTCATAATTCTGTCAGACATGATAAAACTGCACTGTGTATAACCAAACACAATTAATCCCTTCTTAAGAAGAGGAGATAGAGGGTTTAAGTGGTATTTCCTCTTCTCCTAATAGCCTATAACTTAAATACAATAATGTAAAATTAACAATACTTAAATATTGTTACACATAAGATAATATCCTATGTGACATACTAAGGAAATATGGGAAAAATATTTGTTCGATTTGTGTCTCTATATATGTATATATGAGTATATACACACAAATATATCCATAACAAAATAAAGGAATATTCATGACAATTACAACAACTACAGTTTGTAATTTATATTGATCATATGCTTATAGCTGGCATTTTAAGTGAATTTTTATGAATTTCTTTTTTTAAATCAGTTTAATTTTATATTATTCCAATATATATATCTATACACTCCACACATATACCAGGTTTACAAAGTCTAAAAATAAACTTAATTCCAAGGTTAATTCCAAAACATGTTTATGGATTCACAGTTTAACAATAAGCGTCCATGACTATAAAAAGACATTTAACTTTATATTCTTAAATTACATAGCAAGTTGATGTTTTGATGTACTTAAAAAAACTTTATTCTTTCTCATAAATCTTAGGATTGAGGAAAATAGAGACATAAACTTTGAGCTATATCTATAATAATATCAGTTAATGCAGTATTATTTTTACTAACAAATTACCCACCTTGACTTACATATAGGGATTTGGTACTAGGATCCACACCATACGTCATTTTTTTGGGGGGGGCATTTTCAAGACAGGGTCCCTGTCTTTAAATCCTAGCTAGCCTGGAGCTCACTCTACAGACCAGGCTGGCTTTGAACTCACAGACATCCTTTTTCCTCTGGCTCCCGAGTGCTAGGACTAAAGTATGCCCCACCACACCCAGCTTTGTTTTTCTTTTTTTAAAAAAAATTTTATTAATTTTATTCATTTATGTATGTGTATGAATGTACTGTCTGCATGCAAGTCTGTGCACCCGTGTCGTGCAACGCCACGGAGGTCAGAAGAGAGTATCGGATTCCCCTGGAACTGGAGTTCTCCTGGAACTGGAGTTTCAGACGGTTCTCGGCCGCCATGTGGGTGCTGGGGACCAAACCCCAGTCCTCTGCAAGAGCAGTCAGCACTCCCAACCGCTAGGCCATCTCTCCAGCCCCTGTTTTTCTAAGACTGTGTTACTTCACTTAGCATAATAGCTTCTACATGGAAATTTCATGTTTTTCTTTACTGCACATTTTCATTATCCACTCATCAGTTGAGGAACACTTGGGTGGCTCCTTGCCTCCAAACTGGGATATCTGCAGGAAGAGAGGCAATAAGGCCCTGCAGTTGAAGACCTGATATAAACATGGGAAAGATGTATGGAGACCTCACTTGCAAGCATACGGATGATCTCTGGAATGCCAGAGAGTGTTACCAAAGGCCACTAAACCAATAAAGCAAATACAGGTCTCCTTGAGTCAAGCAAGACTCCTCCGTCAGCACCAGCTACACCTCACCTGCCTGGAAATACTGTGCAGCAGTGGCAGCCATATGTCTGTATATCCCAAATCTAATTGGCTATCAGCTCTCTCCTTGGAGGAATAACCCACGGCTGATGCCACAAGCTTGCATCCTGTAATGGTTAGGAGATGTTATAAACCACACGAAGACCCTGTCATACTTAACAGAAGAAAATGTAATTCATGGATTAACATACCATCCAAACATCTGTGTCTATACCTAAGTAACCTACCATAACAATTAGTGATGTTTAAATACCTATATATCTAATTGCGTGTGCTTCATTAGTAGGATTGAAAGGCTATATATTATACTGTTTAAATACCTATATATCTAATTGCATGTGCTTCATTAGTAGGATTGAAAGGTTATGCCTGGACAAGCTGGCAGCCCATGAAAGAAAACAGCCAGAATTGACTAGAAACCAAGACAACAGCTCCAGAGAAAGTAGACTGTTTTGCTTCTCATCCACCTGTGCCCCTTTTCTAAGCCTAGGGAACAATCTGCAGAAGAGGGAGCGCGATAGAATGTAAGCGCTGTGATTGGGGTGAATGGTGAAACTACAACAATATAGACTGGACACTCATTTGATCAACTTGATTGAACATTTGAACATACAAGCCCCCCTGCTGGATGGTGGGACCCAGGAGCTGTGTGGGTTTGGGCACAACTGCTCACAAATTGGTTTTACATGAAGGATGCTTGTACTCACAAATTATCACTTATTGTTAAAAAAAATGAAAACAAAACAAAACAAAACAAAAAAAAAACCAGAAAGATGCAGAAAAGTTACGGCAGAATGCATGATCTGGGATGGGTAGGGGTGGGGTGGGGGGAAGGGAAGGGGATATATGCCTGAACTGAACTGGAAAACGATGTATGAAATACACAAAGCATCAATAAAAAGAAAGAAAAAATTTTTTATTAATTTTATTCAATTATGTATGTGTATGAATGTACTGTCTGCATGCAAGTCTGTTCACCCGTGTCTTGCAATGCCGCAGAGGTCAGAAGAGAGTATCGGATTCCCCAGGAACTGGAGTTCACCTGGAACTGAGGTTTCAGACAGTTCTCGGCAGCCATGTGGGTGCTGGGGACCAAACCCCGGTCCTCTGCAAGAGCAGTCGGCGCTCCCAACCGCTAGGCCATCTCTCCAGCCCCTGTTTTTCTAAGACTATGTTACTTCACTTAGCATAATAGCTTCTAGTTCCATCCAGTTACATGGAAATTTCATGTTTTTCTTTACTGCACATTTTCATTATCCACTCATCAGTTGAGGAACACTTGGGTTGCTTCCAGCTCTTTGCTATTATGAAAAGAGCAGCAATAAACATGGTTGTGAATAGTATCTCTTCTATAAGATGAATCCTTTGGGTATACACCTAGGAGTGGTATGACTAGGTCAAAAGGTAGATTCATTTTTAGTCTTTTAAGAGTTCTCCACACTGCTTTCCATAAGGGTTGCACAAGTTTGCAATCTCACCAGCAGTGAATGAGTGTCTCCCTGCCCACATCTTCTTCAGCATTTGGTATCCTTTATTTTCTTGATCATAGCTAGTCTTACTGGGATAAGATGAAATTTAAAGTGGTTTTAATCTGCATTTCCTTAATTACTAATGATACTGAACACTTTTTAAGATGTTTCTCAGCCATCTTTACTTCTCTTGAGAAGTCTCTGTTCATATCTTCAGTCCATCTTTTAACTAGGTCATTTATTTTCTTGGTCCTTTGTTTTTTGAGTAATTTATATACTCTAGATGTTAAACCTCTGTTGGATGTGTCACTGGTAAAGATTTCCTACCCCTCTTTGGGTTTCAAATTCACTTTCTTTGATTGTTTCTTTTGCTCTACAGAAGCTTTTTAGTTTAATGAGGTCCCACTTGCTGATTGTTGATCTTATGTTCTGTGCAACTGCTGTCTGATTTGGAAAGTCTTTTCCTACACCTAGATCTTGTAGGTTACTGCCAATGTTTTCTTCTAACATTTTCAATTTCAGGTTTCACATTGAGGCCTTTGAACCATTTAGATTTGGCTTTTGTACAGTGGGAAAATTAGGGATTTAGTTTCATTCTTCTACAAGTGGTGATCTAGTTTTACCAGCACCATTTGCTGAAGATACTGCCTTTCCTCCATTGAGTGTTCTTGTCCCCTTTGTCAAATATCAGATGGCTGGAATTGTGTGTACTCAAGTTTGGGTCTTCAGTTTTGTTCCACTAATCTACAGGTCTGTATTTGTGCCAGTAATATGCTGGGATTTTTTTTTTTTTTGGTCTTTTCAAGACAGGGTCCCTTTGTAGCCCCAGCTGTCCTGGAACTCGCTATGTAGACCACTCTGGCCTTGAATTCATGGAGATCCACCTGCCTCTGCCTCCCAAATGCTGGGATTAAAGGTGTGTGCCACCACACCTGGCAGTAATATGCTGTTTTTATGATTATAGCCCTGTAATATAGTTTGAAGTCTGGTATAGAAATACCCTTTGCATTACTCTTTCTGCTCAGGCTTTTTAGGCTATCCGAGGTCTTTGTTTTTCCACATGAATTTTACGATCTTTTTTTCTAATTCTGTGAAGAAAGTCATAGGGATTTTGATTGAGATTGAATTGAATCTATGTATTACTTTGGGTATGATGGTCATTTTTACTAAATTATTCTTCCAAACCATGAGGAGGGGAGGTCCTCCCATCTTCTGGTGTCTTCCCTAATCTCCTTCTTCAAGGATTTAAAATTTTCATTGTAGAGATCTTTAATATCTTTGGCCAGATTTGTTCTATTTTTTTTCAGGCTATAGGGAATGGGAGGGTCTCTATGTACTCCTTCAATTGCTTGTTGTTGGCATATAAAAAGGCCAATGATTTTGTAGATTAATTTTGTAAGCTGCCACTTTTCTGAAATGGATAATTTCTAAGAGTTTTCTGCTGGGATTTTTGGCATCCCTTAGGTATACTAAGGGGTGCCTTCACAAAAAATGTATAATTTGACCTCCTCTTTGCCAATTAGTACTCCTTTAATTTCCTTCTCTTGACTTATTGCTCTAGCAAGAGTTTCAAGTACTATATTGAAAATGAGTGGAGACAGTGGGCAGCCTTGTTGGGTTCCTGACTTTAACGGGAATGATTCTAATTTTTCTCCATTTAGAATGATGTTGGCTGTGGGTATGTTGTATATGTTGAGGAATGTTCCCTCCAGTCCAGTTCTCTCTAGCACTTTAAACATAAAGGGGCGTTGAATTTTATCAAAGGCCTTTTCTGCACCAATTGAGATGACCATGTGATTTTTGTCTTTGAGTCCATTTATGTGCTTTATAACATTTATTGATTTTTGTATGTTGAACCATCTCTGCATTTCTGGAATAAATCTGACATGATCATGGTGGATGAACTTTTTGCTGTGTGCCTATGTGCAGGTTGCTTGTATTTTTTGAGCATTTTTTGTATCTATATTCATTAAGGATATGGGTCTATAGTTTTCTTTTTTGGTTGTATCTTTGCCTGGGTTTAGTATTAGAGTGATGCGTCATAGAAGGAATTTGGTAGATTTTCTTCTGTTTCTATCCTTTTGAATAACTCGAGTAATAATTGTTGTAGGTCCTGTTTAAATGTCTGGTAGAATTCTTCCATAAATCCTACTGGGCCTGGACATGTATTAGTTGAGAGGTTTTGTATTAATGTTTCAATTTCCTTATATGCTATGGGTCTGTTAAAGCCATTGATCTCTTCTTGGTTAAGCTTCAGTGAGTCCAATGATTTCAGATATTCATCCATTTCTCTTAGGTTTTCAAATTTAATAGATTATAGGTTTGTTTTTTTTTAATTTTTTTTTAAATTTTATTTATTTCCGTATGTGTATGAATGTTCTGTCTGCATGCAAGTCTGTGCACCCGTGATGTGCAACACCGCGGAGGTCAGAAGAGGGTGTCGGACTCTCCTGGAACTGGAGTTCTCCTGGAATTGGAGTCTCAGACGGCTCTCCGCCACCATGTGGGTGCTGGGGATCGAACCCGGGTCCTCTGCAAGAGCGGTCGGTGCTCTTAACCGCTAGACCATCTCTCCAGCCCCGATTATAGGTTTTTAAAGTATTCTCATATGATGTTCTAGATTGGTTTTTGTTATCTGTTGTGATGTTTTCACTTTCATCTCTAATTTTGTTGATTTGAAATATTTCTTTCTTTCTTTCTTTCTTTCTTTCTTTCTTTCTTTCTTTCTTTCTTTCTTTCATCTTTCTATCTTTCTTTCTGTTAAATAGACTAAGGGTCTATCTATGTTGTTTATCCTTTCAAAGAACCAGGTCTTGGTCTCCTTAATTCTTTATACTGTTTATACTGTTTGTTTCTATTTCATTAGACTCTACTCTGATTTTTGGTATTTCTGCTTGTCTCTTGGGTTTGGGATTCATTTGTTGTTGTTTTGAGTTGCAGTGTTAGGTTGTTTATTTGTGCTCTTTTTGTTCTTGTTTTTTTGGAGTTTTTTTTTTTTTTTGTCTTTTCAAGTTTGTTTTTGTTTTTTAATGTAGGCACTTAGCACTATAAATGTCCTTATTAGGACTGCTTTTAAAGTGTTCCATAGGTTTCGTTGTGTTGTATTGTCCTTTTCATTTAATTCCAGGATTAATTTTATTTCTTTCTTAATTTCTCCTTTGACTCATTCATTGTTCAGGAATATGTTTGTATTCGTCACTTTTCTGTTGCTGTGATAAAACTACGATGACCAAGGGAACTTATAAAAGGAAGTTTATTTGAGCTTATGATTGACAGTTCCAGGGAATTAAGAGTCCATTGTGGTGGGGAGGCATGGTGGCCGGGGATGGAGCAGAAAGCTGAGGTCCACATCTTCCAATGAGCACTAGGAAGTCGACAGGGAGCAACTGGAGCCTGCAAGGCTTGTTGAACTCATTAAGCCTGACCCCCAGTGACATACTTCCTCCAGCATGGCCACACCTTCTAAGATCTCCCAAAACAGTGCCACCAACTGGGGACAAAGTGTCTGAATACTTGAAGCCTATAGGGGTCATTCTCATTCAAACCACCACAATGTTGTTTAGTCTCCATGAGTTCTTGTAGATAGTAGGGCTCTTTATGATTTTGATATCAAGCTTTATTGCACTGTGGTCTGATAGAATTCATGAAATTATTTCAATCTATTTGTATTTGTTGAGGTTTCTTCTATGTCCCAGTATGTGGCGATTTTGGAGAACATTTCATGGGAAGCTGAATAAAAGTATATTCTTTGATGCTTGTGTTCAGTAGATGTCTATTAGTTCCATTTGGTGTATCATACTGTTCAGGTCAGATGTCTCTCTGTTTATTCTTTGTCTAGTTGACATGAGGGGATTAATCTGTGCCTTAAAGTCTTGTGTTTATAAAGTATGGTGCAACAGAGTTTAGTGTGTATTGATTCATGATTGCAACATCTTCATGGTTAATTGTTCCTTTGATAAAAATGATGTGACCCTCTTCATCTCTTCTGATTAATTTTAGTTTGAAAGTTATTTTGTCTGATATTAGAATAGCAACTCCTGCTTACTTCTTAGTACCATTTGCTGGGAATATTTTTCCACCCTTTTACCTTAAGATAGTGCCTATCATTGAAGGTGAAATGAGTTTCTTGTAGACAACAAAAAGAGGGATTTTGTTTCTTAACCCATTATACTAGTCTGTGTCTATTGATTGGAAAATTCAGAACATTAATATTGAAAAATTTTAATAATAGATGTATATTTCTTGCCATCAATTTAGTTTCTGCATGCATTTTTGGTCTAGTTTCATATTTCACAGTTATACCTTCATTAATTAGTTTTTGTTGCTGCTTGGGTATAATCATTACTTGCTCATTGTATTGCTTCAAGTATTTTCTGAAGGATTGGTTTTCTGGACATGTATTCTGTCAGCTTATTTATGTCAAGAAAGATTTTTCTTTCTCTTTCAAATATAATAGACATTTTGCTGGATAAAGTATTCTGGATTGGCATCTATAGTCCTTTAGAACTGGGAATACTTTGATGCTCTTCTGGCTTTCACTGTTTGGATTGAAAAGTCAGCTGTAATTCTGATGGGCTTCTCTTTATCTGCAATTTGTTCTTGTTCTCTTGCAACTTTCAGTATTCTGTCTTTGTTTTGAGCATCTAGTGTTTTTACTATGATATGGCATGGGGCATTTCTTTTCTGGTCCTGTCTATTTGATGGTCTATGTGCTTCTGGTATTTGTGTGCATGTGTCTTTCCTCAATTTGGGGAAAATTTCTTCTACAATCCTGTTGAAGATCTGGCCAACACCATTATCTTGAGATTCAGGGTGTGGGAGGGTGTTTTTTGGATTTTTTTTTCTCTGCTTGCTCTTGCATACACATCACAGGCTCTTGATGCTGAAGTCACAGTCAGGCATCCCTTCTCCAGTCAAATGCAATTAAACAAACTTCTGCTAAATATTTAACAGCCTTGTGTAGCAACCAGCGGCAATTAATGGGAGCTTAAATTGATAACTGCTCAGAAATATCCTCTTCAAAGTGTTATAAATGTGTGGCTCCTCCTAGATTTTGAATCCTGGATTTTTTTTTTTTTTTAACTCACAGAGATCTGCCTTCCTCTGCCTCCAGAGTGCTAGGATTAAAGGCATGCACCACCACGCCCGGCTTAAAGATGGTTCTTAGCCGCCGTGTGGGTCCTGGGAATCAACTCTGTTCCTCTGCAAGAGCTGTTGGTGCTCTTAATTGCTGAGCCATCTCTCCAGCCCCATGACATTTCTTTTTTTTTTTTCTTTTTTTTTTAATTTTGCTCCAACCGCTAGCCATCTCTCCAGCCTGTTTTTCTAAGGGACTATGTTACTTCACTTAGCATTAATAGCTTCTAGTTCCATTCCCAGTTACATGGGAAATTTCATGTTTTCTTTACTGCACATTATTCATGTATCACTCATCCGTTGAGGAACCACCTTGGTTGCTTCCAGCTCTTTGCTATTATGAAAAGAGCAGCATTATAAACATGTTGTAACACAGTATCTCTCTTAAGATGAATCCTTTGGGTCATTACAACCAGGAGTGGTATGATAGGTAAAAGTTTAGATGATGAGCTCTCATTTTAGTCTTTTTAGCGTTCTCCACACTGCTTTCCATAAGGGTTTGCAGAGTTTGCAATCTCACCCAGAAGTGAATGAGTGTCTCCCTGCCCACATCTGCTTCTAGCACTTTGGTATCCTTTATTTTCTTGATCATAGCTAGTCTTATGGGATAGATGAAATTTATAAGTGGTTTTGTGTTAATCGGCATTTCCCTTAATTACTATAATGATACTGAACACTTTTTAAGATGTTTCTCAGCCATCTTTACTTCTCTTGAGAAAGTCTCTGTTCCATATCTTCAGTCCATCTTTTAACTAGGTCATGTATTTCTGGTCTTTGTTTTTGAGTAATTTAATACTCTAGATGTTAAATCCTCTGTTGGATGTGTCACTGGTAAAGATTTCCTACCCCTCTTTGGGTTTCACAATTCACTTTCTTGCTTGTTTCTTTTGCTCTACAGAACTCTTTTTAGTTTAATTGAGGTCCCACTTGCTGATGGTTTGATCATGTTTGCTGCAAACTGCTGTCGATTTGGAGACTGTCTTTTCCTACACCTATGATATTTGTAGGTTCTGCCAATGTTTCTTCTAACATTTGCAATTTCAGTTTCACATTGAGACATTTGAAACCATTTAGATTTGGCTTTTGTACAGTGGGAAAAATTAGGGATTTGTTTCATTCTTTACAAGTGGTAGATCCAGTTTCACCAGCACCACTTGCTGAAGATATCGCTCTCCTCACATGGTGTTCTTGTCCCCTTTGTCAAATATCAGATGGCTGGGAATTGGGTGTACTCAGTTTGGTCTTCAGTTTTGTTCACTAATCATAGGTTGTTTTTGTCATTTAAAAAAAAATTCTGGTATTTTTTTTTTTTTTGGTCTTTTCAAGTACAGGGTCCCTTGTAGCCCCAGACTGCCTGGAACATACTTATGTAGACCACTCTGGCTTGTTGAATCTAAGAGATAGATCCACCTGCCTCTGACCTCCTCCACAATGCTGGGATTAAAGGTGTGTGCCCACCACACCTGGCAGTATATATGCTGTTTTTATGATTATAGCCCTATTTATGATATAGTTTGAAAGTCTGGATACGGTAAGAAATACCCTTTGCATTACTCTTTCTTCTCAGCATTTTTGGCTATTCGAAGGTCTTTTCTTTTTTTCTCCACAGAATTTACGATTTTTTTTTTCTATTCTTTGAACGAGAAAGTTCTCAGGGATTTTGATTGAGATCTGCATTGAATCTATGTATTACTTTGGGTATGATGGTCATTTTACTACATTATTCTTCCAAACCATGAGGAGGGGCAGGTCCTCCCATCTTCTGGTGTCTTCCCTAATCTCCTTCTTCAAGGATTTAAAATTTTTTTACGAATCTTTTACATTCTTTGGCTGGATTGTCTATTTTTTTCGAGGCTATTAGGTGAATGGGGGGTTTATGTACTCCTTCAATTGTTGTGTTGGGCATATAGAAACGCCTATGATTTGTAGATTAATTTTGTAAGCTGCATTTCTGAAATCGGATAATTTCTACGATTTTTGCTGTGGGATTTTTTGGCATCCCTTAGGTATACATAAGGTATCCTCTACAAAAAAGATAATTTGACCTCCTCTTTGTCCACTTAGTACTCCTTTAATTTCCTTCTCTTGACTTATCTCTAGCAAGCGTTTCAAGTACTATATTGAAAATGAGTGGAGACAGTGGGCAGCCTTGTCTGGGTTCCTGACTTTAAGGGACATGTTCTAATTTTTCTCCATTTAGGAATGATGTTGGCTGTGGGTTACTGTTTGTTATGGTGAGGAATGTTCCCTTCCAGTTCCAGTTCTCTCTAGCACTATTTAAAACATAAAGGGGCGTTAATTTTATCAAAGGCCTTTTTTGCACTATAGATTGGACATGTGATTTTTGTCTTTTGAGTCCATTTATATGCTGCTTATAACATTATTGATTTTTGTATGTTGAATACTCTCTGCATTTTCTGGAATTTAAATCTGACTTGATTCATGGTGGATGAACTTTTTGCTGTGTGCCTATGTGCAGGTTGCTTGTATTTTTTGAGCATTTTTTGTATCTACTATTCATTACAGGATTATGGGTCTTAGTGTTCTTTTTTGGTTGATCTTGCCTGGTGTTTAGGTATTAGAGTGATGCGTCATAGAGGAATTGTAGATTTTTTCTGTTTCCTATCCTTTTGAATATACTCGAGTAATAATTGTTGTAGGTCTCTGTTTAAATGTCTGGTAGAATTCTTCCTATGAATCCTACTTGGGCCTGGACAGTATTAGTGGAGGTTTTGTATTACTGTTCCAATTTCCTTTATATGTATGGTCTGTTAATAACCTATTGATCTCTTCTTGGTTAAGCTTTCAGTGAGTCCAATTGATTCAGATATTCATCCATCTTCTCTTAGTTTTCAAATTTAATTAGATTTACGGTTTGTTTTTTTTAAATTTTTTTTAATTTATTATTTATTACCGTTATTTGTTGTATGAATACTGTCTGCATGCAAGTCTGTGCACCCGTGATGTGCAACCCACCAGCGGATGTCAGAAGAGGGTGTCGGCACTCTTCCTGGAACTTGAGTCTCCTGGAAATTGGAGTCCTCAGACGGCTCTCCGCCACCAGTGGGGCTGGGGAATCGAACCCGGGTTCCCTCTGCATGACGGAGGTCGGAGCTCTTAACGCTAAGACATCTCTCCAGCCCCGATTATAGGTTTTTAAAGTATCCATTATGATGTGTCTAGATGTTTTGTTTCTGTGTGTTTGTGATGTTTTTCACTTTATCCTATTTTGTTGATTGTTGAAATATTTCTTTCTTTCGTTCTTTCGTTTTCCTTTGTCTTGCTCTTTTTTCTTGTTCTTTTCATCTTTCTATCTTTCTTTCTGTTAAATAGACTAAGGGTCTTATCTATGTTGTTTATCCTTTTAAAAGAAACCAGTCTTGGTCTCTTAATTCTTTATACTTTTTGTTTGTTTCTATTTCATTAGACTCTACTCTGATTTTTGGTATTTCTCCTTGTCTCGGGTTTGGGATTTCATGTCTGCTTGTTCTTGAGTTGCCGATTTAAGTTGTTTATTTGTGCTCTTTTTGTTCTTGTTTTTTTGGAGTTTTTTTTTTTTTTTTGTCTTTTCAAAGGTTGTTGTTTTGTTTTTTAATGTTAGGCACTTAGCGCTATAAAATGGTCCTTATTAGGACTCTTTTAAAGGTTCCAGAGGCGTTTCGTTGTGTTGTATTGTCCTTTTCATTTACTTTCCAGGATTAATATTTTTTTTTCTTCATTTCTTTAATTTCTCCTCTTGACCCATTCATTGTTCAGGAATATGTTTGTATTCGTCACTTTTCGGTTGCTGTGATAAAACACATGACCACAGGGAAACTTATAAAAGGAAGTTTATTTGAGCTTATGATGGACATTCCAGGTGATTAAGAGTCCATCTTGGTGGGGAGGCATTGGTGGCCGGGCTGGAGCAGAAAGCTGAGTCACATCTTCCAATGAGCACAGGAGTCGACAGTGGAGCAACTGGGGCCTGCAAGGCTTGTGAACTCATTAAGCCTGACCCCAGTCGGACTACTTCCTCCAGCATGGCCACACCTTCTAAGATCTCCCAAACACGTAGCCACCAACTGGGGGACAAGCCAGTGTCTGAATTCTTGGAGCCTATCGTGGGGTCATTCTTATTTCAAAACCCACCACAAGTTTTTCAGTCTCCATGGTTCTTTTGTAGATAGTAGGGCTCTTTTATGATTTTGATATCAAGGCTTTATTGCACTGTGGTCTGATAGAATTCATGGAATTATTTCCTTTTTTTTTTTTTTTTTTTTTTGTATTGTTGAGTTGGTTTCTTCTATGTCCCGTATGTGCGCGATTTTGGAGAATCATTTCATGGGAAGCTGAATAAACGTATATTCTTTGATGCTTAGGTGTTCAGAAGATGTCTTGAGTGTCCATTTGGTGTATCATATAGTGTCAGGTCAGATGTCTCTCGTTTATTCTTTGTCTAGTTGACATGAGGGGATTAATCTGTGCCTTTTAACAGTCTTGTGTTTATAAGTATGTGCAACAGAGTTTAGTGTGTATGATTCATGATTGCCACACTTCCCCCATTTGGGTTCAATTGTTCCTTTGATAAAAATGATGTGACCCTCTTCATTCTCTTTGATTAATTTTAGTTTGAATTTCTTTGTCTGATATCTAGAATCGCAACTCCTGCTTACTTTCTTATGTACCATTTGCTGGGAATATTTTTCCACCCTTTTTACCTTAAGATAGTGCCTATCAGTTGAAGGTTGAAGGTTTCGTGTAGACCAACAAAAAGAGGGTTTGTTTCTTAACCCATTTACTAGTCGTGTCTATTGTTGGAAAATCCGAACATTAATATTGAAAAAATTTTAATAACTAGATGTATATTTCTTGCCATTCAATTAGTTTCTGCATGCATTTTTGGTCTAGTTTCATATTTCCACCAGTTATACCTTCATTTAAGTATTTTTTGTTGCTGCTTGGGTATAATCATTACTTGCTCATTGTATTGCTTCACAGTATTTTCTGAAGATTGGTTTTCTAGACATGTACTTTGTAGGCTTATTTTGTCATGAAAGATTTTTTTTTTTCTTTCTCTTTCAAATCTAATTAGACATTTTGCTTGGATAAAGCATTCTGGATTGGCCTTAATTCTGTCCTTTCAGAATTGGAAATCACTTTGTTATGCTCTTCTGGCTTTCACTGTTTGGATTGAACAAGTCAGCTGTATCTGATGGGCTTCTTCTTATCTGCAATTTGTTCTTGTTCTCTTGCAACTTTCAGTTATTCTGTCTTTGTTGAGCCATCTAGTATTTTATACTCTGATAAGGCCATGGGAAGTTGTCTTTTATGGTTCCTGTTGTCTATTTGATGGGTCTATGTGTTCTGTATTTGTGTGCATGTGTCTTTCCTCAATTTGGGAAAATTTCTTCTACAATCCTGTTGAAGATCTGGCCAACACCATTATCTTGAGATTCAGGGTGTGGGAGGGTGTTTTTTGGATTTTTTTTTCTTGTTGCTCTTGCATTACACATCACGGTCTTGATGCTGAAGTCACAGTCAGGCATCCCTTCTCCAGTCAAATGCAATTAAACAAACTTCTGCTAAATATTTAACAGCCTTGTGTAGCAACCAGCGGCAATTAATGGGTAGCTTAAATTGATAACTGCTCAGAATATCCTTCAAAGTGTTATAAATGTGTGGCTCCTCCTGATTTTCGAATCCTGGATTTTTTTTTTTTTTTAACTCACAGAGATCTGCCTTCCTCTGCCTCCAGTCGTGCTAGATTAAAGGCATGCACCACCACGCCGCGTAAAGATGGTTTTTAGCCGCCGTTTGTGGGTCCTGGGACTCAACTCTGTTCCTCTGCCAGACTGGTGGTTGTCTTTAATTGCTGAGCCATCTCTCCAGCCCATGACATTTCTTTTTTTTTTGTTTCTTTTTTTTTTAAATTTTATTTATTTCTGTATGTGTATCATGTACTGTCTGCCTCAGGTTTGTGCAACCGTGTCGTGCAATGCCCGGAGGTCGAGGTCGAGAGGGTACTCGGTTCAGAAGAGGGTCTCGTTGAAACTGGAGTTTCCTGGACCGGAGTTTCAGACGGCTCTCGCCGCCATTGTGGTTGCTGGGGATCGAACCCGGGTCCTCTGTAAGGCGGTCGCGCTCTTACAACGCTAGGCCATCTCTTCCCCATTCTCCCTTCTTGCCCACCACCCTACCAGAGCTCATGCATTCTGCCTTACAGTGTTGCACCTTTTTCTCAGTAATTTTTAAATTTTTCTTTTTTCTTTCTTTTTTTTTTTTTTTTTTTTTTTTTTTGTATTTTTGATGCAGTTCAATGTTTGGGGCAGAATTTACGTTTTCATTCAGTTCTTTGACCAGTCATTTGTTGTTGTTGTTCCTTCCAATTTGTATTGCTCCAAAATATGTGCCTATATGTAAACACACCATCATATACCAAAATAAATGTTGGAAAATAAATATCATGACTTCAATTCCAAACATGATTAGGGATTCACATTTTTTTTTTTTTTTTGGTCTTTTCGAGACCAGGCTCCCTGTAGCCTCAGGTGTCCTGGAACTCCCTCTCTAGACCAGGCTAGCCTTGAACTCACAAAGATCCACCTGCTTCTGCCTCCCAAGTGCTAGCATTAAAGGCATGTACCACCATGCCCGGCTGGGATTCACATTTTAACAGTAGAGTTGTATGCAGGTAAGAAAAATAACTTTTTTTGTTTTTGTTCTTTTAACGGGTCTCCTGTGCCCCAGCTGTCCTGGACTCACTCTGTAGAGCAGGCTAGCCTTGAACTCACACAAGATCTGCCTGCCTCTGCCTCCCAAGCTGTAGGTTAAAGGTGTGTGCCATCATGCCTGGCCGAAAAATATTACTTTATCTTCCTACATATGTATACAAGTTGATGAGTACAACATCATGTATTAAGTTTTACTAAAAAAAAAGAAAAAAATTTATTCAGTTTGCCTTAGAGATTTGGTGCTAGGATCCACAAATGAGGGACATCATGTGCTGTTTGTTTTTCTGGGACTGGTGTGTACTTCACTTAGCATAATGCTTCTTAGTTCATCCATTTACCTGCAAGGTTCATGATGTTGTCTGTCTTTATAACTGCATAGAATTCCCTTGTGGGGGAATGGGGGGGACTGTGGGTCTAGATTTTTGATATAGAAACTATCTATATATATTATATTATATATTATTAAATTTTTATTTACAGTTTTCCATGTCCTCATATATATGGGTCTGTTTAAGTTGTTGATCTCTTCTTGTTAAGCTTGGTAATTCCCATTTTCTCTTAGGTTTTCACATTTGTAGAGTAGAAGTTTTTTTTTTAAACATATTCCCATTGATTGTCTGGATCTTTTTTGTCTGTGTGAGTCTCCCTTTTATCTCTAATTTTTTATTTTATTTTTTTTTAATTTTATTTATTTCGGTTATGTGTATGACGAGAATTCCATTGTGGGGGAATGGGGGACATGGGTCTAGATTGATTAAGAAATATATATCTATATATATATATATATATATAATACNATTTATTTCTGTATGTGTATCCTGTACTCTGCATGAGGTTTGTGCAACCGTGTCGTGCAATGCCGCGGAGGTCGAGTTCAGAAGAGGGTTCAGATTCCCGGAAACTGGAGTTTCCTGGACCGGGTATTAGACGGCTCTCGCCGCCATGTGGGTGCTGTGGGATCGAACCCGGGTCCTCTGTAGAGCGGTCGGCCTCTTAACACGCTCCGGCCATCTCTTCCCCATTCTCCCTTCTTGCCCACCACCCCTACCAGAGCTCATGTATTCGCCATTACAGTGTTGCACCTTTTTCTCAGTAATTTTTAAATTTTTCTTTTTTCTTTCTTATCTTTTTTTTTTTTTTTTTGTTTTGTATTTTTGATGCAGTTCAATGTTGGGGCAGAATTTACTGTTTCATTCAGTTCTTTGACCCAGCTTTTTGTTGTTGTTGTTCCTTCCAATTTGTATTGCTCCAAAATATGTCTAATCTAAACACACCACTACTACCCAAAATATATGATGTTTGCAATAAAATATCTGTTATTCAAACATGATTAGGGATTCACATTTTTTTTTTTTTTTTGGTCTTTTCGCGACCAGGCTCCCTGTAGCCTCAGTGTCCTGGAACTTCCCTCTCTAGACCAGTTAGCCCTTGAACTCACAAACGATCCCTGCTTCTGCTCCCAAGTTGCTAGCATACAGCATGTACCACCAGCCCGGCTGGGATTCACATTTTAACAGTAGAGTTGTATGCAGGAAGAAAAATTTACTTTTTTTGTTTTTGTTCTTTTTCACGACCGGGCTCCCTGTTGCCCCAGCTGTCCTGGACTCACTCTGTAGCAGCAGGCTAGCCTTGAACTCAACAAGATCTGCCTGCCTCTGCCTCAAGTGTGGTTAAAGGTTGTTGCATCATGCCTGGCGAAAACAATTACTTTATCATTCCTACATTGTAAGACAAGTTGATGTGATTACCATCATGTTATTATTTTACTAAAAAAAGAAAGAAAAAATATTATTCAGTTTGCCTTAGAGATTTGGTGCTAGGCATCCACAAATGAGGGACATATGTGCTGTTTGTTTTTCTGGGACTGTGTTACTTCACTTAGCATAATGGCTTCTTAGTTCATCCATTTACCTGCAAGGTTCATGATGTTGTCTGTCTTTACCAACTGCATAGAATTCCATTTGTGCGGGGACATGGGGTGTGGCCTGGGTCAGTTTTGTTACGCCCATCTATATATCATTATATTATATATATATAAAACTTTTTTTACAGAATTTTTTATTACAGTTTCAATGTCCTCATATATTATGGGTCTGTTTAAGTTGTTGATCTCTTCTTGGTTAAGCTTTGGTAATTCCCATTTTCTCTTAGGTTTTCAAATTTAGTAGAGTAGAAGTTTTTAAAAATATTCCCATATGATTGTCTGGATCTTTTTGTTACCTGTTGTGATGCTCCCTTTTAATCTCTAATTTTTATTTTATTTTATTTTTTATTTTTTTTAAATTTTATTTATTTCGGTATGTGTATGAATGTACTGTCTGCATGCAGGTGTGTGCACCCGTGTCGTGCAATGCTGCGGAGGTCAGAAGAGGGTGTCGGATTCCCCTGGAACTGGAGTTTCAGACGGTTCTCGGCCGCCATGTGGGTGCTGGGGATCGAACCCGGGTCCTCTGTAAGAGCGGTCGGTGCTCTTAACCACTAGGCCATCTCTCCAGCCCCTTAATCTCTAATTTTTAAAACTTATTATTGTTATTAAACTATTTCCATACATCATATATCATTTCTCAATCGCATTCAGAGTCACTTCCCTTTCCATGCCCCCAACCCCACCTGAGTACCTGCACTCTGCCATACATGTCTTGCATCTTTTTCTCATCTCTAATTTCCCAGTTGACCAAAAGAAAGAAAGAAAGAGCAAATCCAAATCATATCTAATTTTATCGATTTGGATTTGTTCTTTCTTTCTTTTGGTCAACTGGGCTAGAGGTCTTATCTATCTTGTTTATCCTTTCAAAGAACCTGCTCTTGGATCCATTGATCTTTGTATTGTTTTCTTTGTTTCTATTTCATTGATTTCCACTCTGATTTTTGTTATTTCTTCCTGTCCATTATATTTAGGATTCATTTGTTCTTGTCTCTCAAGTGTTTTTAGTTGTAGTGTTAGGTCGTTTATTTTGCTCTTTCTGTTTTCTTAATTTAGGCACTTAGGACTATAAATTTCCCTCTTAGGACTGCTTTTACGGTGTCCCATAGGCTTTGCTGTATTGTATCATCCTTTTTATTTAGTGTCAGGAATACTTTTATTTCTTAATTTCTCCTTTGACCCATTCATTATTCAGGAATGTGTTTAGTCTCCATGAGTTCTTGTAGACAGTAGGGCTCCTTCTGGTATTGTTATCAAGCTTTATTGGATTGTAGCCTGATAGAATGCATGGAATTATTTCCATTTTTTTGTATTTGTTGAGGTTTGATCTGAGTCCCAGCATATGGTCGATTTTGGAGAATGTTCCATGGGGTCCTGAGTAGAAAGTATATTCTTTGGTGTTTGGGTGGAATATTTAGGAGATGTCTGCTTACATATTTGTGAAATCTTCATTATTGATTGTCCCTTTGATAAGAATGTTCTGACCCCCTTCATCTCTCCTGATTAGTTTTACTTTGAAGTCTATTTTTGTCTGATATTAGAATAGCACCTCCTTCTTGCTTTTTGGTACCATTTGCTTGGAATATTTTTTTTCCATCCCTTCACCTCAAGAGGGTGCCTGTCCTTGAAAGTGAGATGGGTTTCTTGTAGACAACAAAAAGATGGGTCCAATTTCTTAATCCATTCTCTTAGTTTGTATCTCTTGATTGGGTGTGCAGACCATTAATATTTAAGGTTATTATTGAGAGATGTATATGTCTTCCCTTCAATTTATTTTCTTCCTGCATTTGTGGTCTAGGATTGTATTTCCACAGTAATACCTTCATTAATTACTCTGTCTTGCAGCTTGGGGATAGTTGCTCTTTTCTTCTGTCCTTTAAACTGCTTCGAGTATTTTTCTGAAGGGTTGGTTTTCTGGACATGTATTCTTTCATCTTATTTACGTCATGAAAGATTTTTCTTTCTCCTTCGACTATAGTTGACATTTTTTTGCTGGGTAAAGTAACCTGGTTTGGCATCTATGGTCATTTAGTACTGGGAATACTTTGGTCTAGGCTCTTCTGGATTTCATCATTTGTATTGAAAAGTCAGCTGTATGCCCATAGGGCTGGAGAGATGGCCTAGCGGTTAAGAGCGCCAACCGCTCTTGCAGAGGACCCGGGTTCGATCCCCAGCACCCACATGGTGGCCGAGAGCCGTCTGAAACTCCAATTCCAGAAGAACTCCATTTCCAGGGGAGTCCGACACCCTCTTCTGACCTCCGCGGCTTTGCACGTCACGGGTGCACAGACTTGCATGCAGACAATACATACACATATGGAAATAAGTAAAAAAAAAAAAAGAAAAGTCAGCTGTAATTGTGATGGGTTTCCCTCTATATCCTTTTATATGTAACTTGTTTTTCTCTTGCAGCTTTCAGTATTCTGTCTTTGAGTATCTAGCATTTTTATTATGATATATGGTATGGGGAATTTCTTTTCTGGTCTTATCTATTTGGTGTTTTATGTTCTTCTTGTATTTGTATGGGTATGTCTTTTTTCTTTTTTTTTTTTTTTTGATTATTATTTAAAAATTTTTTTTTAATTTCTGTATGTGTATCAATGTACTGTCTGCACGCAGGTCTGTGCACCGTGTCGCGCAACGCCGCGGAGGTCAGAAGAGGGTCTCGGATTCCGCTGGAGCTGGAGTTCTCCTGGAATTGGAGCTTCAGACGACTCTCGGCCGCCATGTGGGTGCTGGGGATCGAACCCGGGTCCTCTGCAAGAGCGGTTGGCGCTCTTAACCGCTAGGCCATCTCTCCAGCCCTGATTATTTTTTTTTTGATGCTTTGTGTATTTCATACATCATTTTCCAATTCAGTTCAGGCATATATCCCCTTCCCTTCCCCCCACCCC